>JABXWE010006458.1:0-15146 GCA_014611495.1 Limonius californicus | reverse complement strand
AGAAGTTATAGGGCCTTAAAGTTCAATTTTTTATTTTTTCTTTTTATTGTAATTTCCACAAATCTAAAGATATTTCTTTGAAATTTGGTACACATACTTATCATTATGTAGTACAGTCACAGAATTATTTTCATTAACCAGACTTGACCGCAAGAGGCACTTAACCTACCACTGAAATTTTATTTTAGCTCTAACTTTGTTATTAGTAGAACGTTGTAATGTTATTTTCTGAAAGAGAATTACAAAATACAAAAATAAGGTACTCTTAGTTCATACGCGTAGAGACAACCGTTTGCCTTAAAATGCTTGTCCCAAGTTTTGGGTTGTCATTACGAAGTGCAATTATCAGGTAGCCATGATCGCAAAAACAATGGGTAGCGCTTGTGACCTTCAGTAAAGGACAATGCTAAGTCAATTAAATACTTTGGTGTTATAGAAATTGTATTTTTAATTTCTGTTTCATTTACGAAAATGCCTCTACATAACGAACGTCGCTGCATTTTCGTAAACACAAAACAGAAATTAAAAATTCAATTTCTATAACACCAAAGTATTTAATTGACTTAGCATTGTTCTTTACTGTAGGTCACAAGCGCTACCCATTGTTTTTGCGATCATGGCTACCTGATAATTGCACTTCGTAATGACAACCCAAAACTTGGGACAAGCATTTTAAGGCAAACGGTTGCCTCTACGCGAAAATAACATAAAATTTTAAAACGTTCTACTATTTAATAACAAAGTTAGAGCTAAAATAATATTTCAGTGGTAGGTTAAGTGCCTCTTGCGGTCAAGCCTGGTTAATGAAAATAATTCTGTGACTGTACTGCATAATGATAAGTATGTGTACCACATTTGAAAGAAATATCTTTAGATTTGTGGAAACTACAGTAAAAAGAAAAAATAAAAAATTGAACTTTAAGGCCCTATAACTTCTTAATGAAGGACTTTCTGCCTAAGGTATATTAGGTTTAATCGGTTTATTTTTACCTAAAGAATCTATGACTAAACGCTGGCCCATTCTTTCTGAGACACCCTGTATATATCGTTCACTCAACTCAGTAATTGTAGTTTTATTGCATTACATTGTTTTTTATTTATTCTTCTTCTTATTTAAAGAAACTGTAAATGTACTTTTGATATTCGAGGAAGTGTTCTGGATTAAATTTTAATTATCTACGCTATTTTTATTGCTTTTTGTTTTATACATGTTGTGATCGAAATTGGGTGTGAGTTTTCACATAAGGTCCAGAAAATACTTTTTGACGAATAATCGTATTTAGATTGACGAATTGCAAAAAAATGTGACGTCATTACATATATTTTATTAAAAATTGTTTCACCTGCTACATAATTGTATACTCGTATTGTATTTCAAAATCACAAGCAAAATATGCTTAACTGGCAACAACATCTAGAAAAAAATATAAATTTTACAGGTTTATGGAATGCCATCATAGGACGCCATTATTTTTAATAGTCGCAACCTATCAAGAGTAATTTAAATAATTTTGTTGTAATTGGGTAAAATCATTAGTCTTGATTTTATTTGTTTATTGTTATAGTTTTTTGCAATTTTGTAATTTGCTATGGATTATTAAAAGAATATTGTGTTGTGGTTCCCTTGTATTATGCTTGCATTGTAAAAAATAAAAGAGTTTCAAGCATTTTGTGAAGTTTTGCATAATAAAAGTAAAATTACAAAGGTAATATAGCCGAAATAGCCAAATGGTTTAAGTTTTTCAGTTCTTTTTGGCACGTCATGCCTGTATTTGCGATTACAATCAACAATAATTTACTCAAATATATTACACACGTGCGCATACCCACAGTTTTATATTGGGGAACTCAAAAATCAGTAGTTAATGATACATATAATTTATCAATCTTAGTACTGTAATACTCTCTAAAACGTTTGCTAATACAATTTTCCAGTGCCTTAAAGTATTAGGAATACAGGATACATTGTGAGAATACAGGATAATGGAATTGAATGGTGGTGCAAGAGCACCACTAGATTGATTCTACACTGCTCTTTCCTCCTGCTTGTAATAGTTTGCGAATAATCTGCCTACATGATGTGTAATACTTCAGAGATTGTATAAAAAAAATTTCCACTAACTTACAGTAATCACTGTGCAAAACCTTGCGCATTTACAACTTGTAACCTTCTATTTTGATAACCCTGCATATATCTTTACGTGTTATCAAAATTCATCTATTAATTTTAGTAATCAGTACATAATTACAATTGACTTAATAAGTATTCCTGTTCTGATATCACTCGCTACCGACGCTTATTAAATGGTTTTTCATTAAAGGGCTTTTCTTTCGATAAACCAACACCAATATTATTTCTATTTTTCATAGGCAACCATCCATAGTACAATGCTATCAAACATATGTGAAAATAATGTGTTAATGTACTAATACTCAATTTTATGTTCAACAGTTATTCGTAGAAATAGGTTTTTAGGGAATTTTTATCTTACGGCGGTTACTAATAAATTAGGAAATCAGATGCACCCTCATATGGTTAAATCTTCAAAATTCAAAGCAAAGGGCATAAAGAAGGTGTTTCATCAAAACTGTAGTTAAAGTCACTTGAGTACAGGGCAGCATGAGTATTAGACTGTTTCTACAACCAGGGATTTAATTTTTTAACAGTTTAGTATATTTATTCAATTTTTTTTAAGTCTATTATTTTTAGTGTAGTATTGGAATAATAAATAAACTGGACGAAGCATCATGTTAATGCGGTATCCCTATCATACCTACAACACTAAAAAAATAATTTAAATTCTCTAAAATTCATAATTTTGATACCTTCTTACGGAGTTTCATTTGAAACTAAATAAAAAATAAAAATTTGAAGAAGCATGTAATGCAAATTCTTGTAATAGAGATTTAATTTTCTTAGGGAATAGAACTACCAAAATAATTTATTCATTTAATTTGGTTATCATATAAAAAATCAAGCGGATAGTCGACTGGTTAAAACTGTCAAGCTTTCATTCACTTCGCGATGGATTGTGTTTTCGATGGCAGAAAATATTGGTTGAGTCTAATTTCGATCCGGGGAATAAAACATGAGTGTGTGTAAAATGAGTAACAATAATTATAGGCGTCTAGTGTAAGTTCAAGTGTCCCCATTATACCCTAATAACCAGCACATTTTAAACCGGAGAAAACAGGGTGTCCGAAAATTAAGTATCCAAAACTATACTCAGGGGTAGCAAAAAAAATTAGGTTTTTGTAATAAACTTATAGTATAAACAGCTTTGTTAAGAAGTCTCCTAAAGGGGGTATCCTAAAGAAGGTTTCTTCTAAATATTTCCAAAACGCACAGGAGTAATGAGTTTCATTTTTCACTTATTGTTCACTCTCTTAGTAAACCCACACCTTTTAGCATAGGTAAGGGTCAGAATGTTCTTTTCTTTGGCATAGTATTGGTAGGTTGGGGGTGTCTTCATCCCCTATTTTTTTATCAAACGGAATTTTCAAAGATAAACGTGAAATACAGATTCTAATTTACAAAATACCAAAAATAGGTCCTCTTTCTTTTTAATAGGAGCTATCGTTATCGAAATTTTTCACTTCTAAAGTTTTCGTTTTAGGCTTTGATAAAGAAAATAATTCTTAAGGGAGCCATGGTATTAAGCATTGTTTTTGATTGTCAGTCTGACGTTCTGCAAATGATAAACTGCTATTCTCTCGTGGAAGAAGTTTCTTCGGGGTACCAACTTTTACAGGGCTGTAACTTCTGAGCGAAGCTGTTGAAACCATTAGTTTGTTAAGAAAATCCTAAATATTTTTTCATATTCTGCCCTCAGTATAATTTTGGATTCTAAATTTTGGGACACCCTGTATATCACAACACAACTGTTAAGATCAAATAGAAGGATTATTGAAATTGATATGTCGATATTCTGCATCATAAACAACAGCATTTTTCGTACATGCAAGTGTCCCCAATAGCACTTGGAAGTACCATCAAACAAATTAAGAAAATATCATTAATGCGAAATTATAGTTGCACAAAAGTACCTGCGTAAATATGAATTATTTTCGCTGTTTTATATGTAAAAATAATGAAATAACGCAAGAACGTACTTGATTTTAAATTCCTGTTCGTCACGATCTTTCTGCAAGATGGCGACTTCAATATGGTAACTTAAAAAGTGTTAGCGACAGTAGACACTGGCCCTGATATTAAATTTTAGATCGAACGAAATGAAAATTAAGCAGTCGTTAGCTTTATTTTTTTCAAAACTTTTTTGTATTTACTGCAAAAAATACATGTAGTTGTAACTGATTTCAGTAATATTCATGCTACGGAATGAAGCCTCGAACGCGGTACTTTTAGACTTATTGATTTTGTGAAAATTTGGTCGTCATGTTATTTAGTAACAATACAACGCTGGGGATGCAGACTGAATTAATGTACTTGAAATTGTCGTGATGATTGAAGTAGCTTCGAACGCCGAACTAAACTGTTAATTCAGGTGCATTGTTCTTTCGTTCATAAATATTTAATAGGGACGCGTATGGACGCCTTATGCCGCATTGGCAGTGGTTAGGGGCGTCTGCGTCCTCGACCTTGTCTCCGACCTACCCCAACTGTTACCCCGACACCGACGCTGCAGACGCTTTAGGTTTTTGCTCCATTCCAAGGTTACGCTTCCAGACTGTTTAATGTGATAAATGGTAAAAGGCGCAGACTGAAACAGTTTAACTTTGAAACAAAGCGCATTACTTCGAGCAGAATGTTGGGAAGTAATCCGTATATTTGGCGAATGTGTAAAATTGCTTACCTTTTGAAGGGCGCCCCCGTTAATCATCATCTTCACAAGTTTGAAAACTGTTTGATAATTATTTTCCCACTTTCTACCTGAAATGTGTTCAAGGTACATTGCTTTTGTTTTATTTCCTACTTTTATTTTGAGATCCTACCAAGTGTATTTATACAGGGTCGCACAAATGTATTGCACCAACGCCCTCTTGTCAAAACTGTGCACCTTTGAAATTTTTTGCAATTTATAGGAATGTATATAATATTTTTCGATATAATTATAAAAACGATGCCTAATTTTCGAAAAACAGCCTCTATTTTGTTTTTTAATGGCATCATAGGTTTTGCTAAATATCTTTAGAAAGAAGATTTCTTGTCTATGCAACCGTGAAGAAGTAATATATGTTCTTTCTTTCATAATCAATTCCTCTTTTATCTACGGTGTTGGCCATTCATACAACCGGGATTTGTTGTAGTGGAGGTGCTGTGTCCTGTTCGGACCTGCATCACTTTCCTCTCCTTCTCCTCAACAACATTCGTTCAACAATATGTATTCACTAAACATACAGATTAGACGAATTTTGCAGGAAACCCTTGGTAGAATACATTTATATTGCCCAAGATACTGCGATATCTAAATTTTACTGTTGGTATTAAAGTGGGAGATGTCTGTTTGATATGCTTGGAAGTTTACTGGTTTAAGTAAAGCTCATTTAAATCAAACAACGTTTGAATAATATGATAATTGATATAATTAAGTTGAGTAGAATAAAATAGCAAACATAATAAACAGCCACTTATAATAACGTCAAAAAAATTTTGATATCGCAGTACCTTGTAATATGTATTTCAGGTTGCCAATTTTGGACTGGCAGGCTTGTACTCTCCTATGAATGACCCGGTATATTACTAAAACCAAATATTATTTGGGTATTTTAATAAATCTTGAAAGAGAGGGGTAGTTCAATTCGAGTGTACATCCGGCATGTGTATGTATGTACGTATACAGTGTGATTGTGCCAAGGGCGTCGCTAGGTTTTTTTTCTGGGAGGGGTAATTGAAAATTAAAGACGATATTATATGTATATAGGATATTATTATATAATGACTGATAGGATAAATAAAAACATATTCTGTAACAAAGTATAAAAATCATAAATAAAAAAGATTACAGGTCCTTAGTCCTTATGAATGGAGCTCATAAAATAAATTCTAATTTTCTCTTTTTCTGGGAAGCAAATCTATTTAGCACTGCATCGTAATCTATTTCACATTCTCGATAGAAATGTAAAAGTGCTAAGCCTACCAGCCTTTCTTGACTCATAGTCGATCTTAAGTAAGTTTTTAAGCGTTTCAATGAAGAAAATGAACGTTCAGCAGATGCTACACTTACAGGCATGACCGTTATCAAATGTAAGGATAAATTGATGATCGGAAAAGTGTCTTTATCACACATTTTCAAAACATTCACCGCACTTTCTTGAATAGGCCCTTCGGTTGTTCTGAGATTTTCGCCCCACAGCTCAATTTCTAGCTGCAGTCTATTGAAAATATACTCCCTACTCTCTTTTAAGAAAGGCTGTAAATAATAACTCAAATTATTAGCCATTTTTTTCATTTCTGCTTGATTTCTCTTCAGTATAAGAGAAGGTAACAGACCATTGATTTCCATGGCAGAGAAAAAAATTGAACCAAATCGAAAATTGAGATCCTGTAAAACATTATCTAGCAATGGGATGAATATGCTGATTCTGTAATATTCCTCAGGATCATTGGTAGCAACATTTGCCCTATTTATTTGTCTAGCGTTGACTCTAGGAAGGTGTATCGAAATGTCCAATTTTTCGTGAAGATCTTTTACTTCTTCGAAAATTGAATGGAAGCAAGTATCGATATTATCTCTTTTATTTTTTAATACCGAAATTATACCTTCAACTAATTTTTGTGTAACACTTTTATCGAGCGTTTTTTTTTTTGTAGAATTCTGCTCAAGTTTTCTGTTAAGCTTAGAAAATGAGCCAAACAAAACAAAGATGTTATGAATTTTGTAGTAAGCAATGAATTCATCAATAACTGTGATTTCGAAGAAGAGTCTGTATCTTTCCACTGAGATATAAGTTGCAAGGCTTTGATAATATTCTGGAATGAAAGCTTGAATACTAATACCGCTTCGTATCTTTCTGACCATCTCGTTTCACATAACTTCACAAGTTGACAATCATTGCAATATTTCAGCACATGATTTCTTTTTGGTGAACTTTTGAAAAAGTTGATAGTTTCCTTGATGATACCTACCGCATTCCGTATATCTTGTACATTACTACATTTGGAAATAGATAAATTCAATGTGTGGTTATAACATGGACATTTGATCGCATTCCTGCATGTTTTCGTTATCTCAGAAACATCCCCTTTTTGGTCCGATAACATAACACTGCAAGTATCTGTTCCTATACCTACACATTTTTCTTCGGGCAAACCAATATCTTTCAAAAATTTAATGACAGTTTGCCCCAATATTTTGCCAGTTAAAACAGGTTATTTAGTTCCACGATCATAGTTTTCTTCATGGCAGTTGATGAAGGTGAAAAAATCTTCGTGAACCTCGTTTTGTGAAAGAAATATATATATATTTCAAGTTTTGTAGGTCAGTATTTTCCTAGGGGGGGTAATTACCCCCATTACCCCCCCCGTAGCGACGCCCTTGGATTGTGCTCTATTATTAGTGGAATTAAAAAAAGCTGATAATAGCAGAATCTAAATAAACTTTGGAAAACCCTTTAGCATCACGATAATATATTGTGGTGGTAAGGAAAAAATTGGAAAAATTACTGAAAGTCAATTTAACGGATGAGAGCTACAAATTATATTTTCGTAAATTTTACCCCCTCTATATCTTGGTGATTTCTGAGAAGTTACATGGCGTAATTACACCTTTATTAAATATAAACGCTGCAATATTACTAATGAATCTTATTGATCTCGTTTTGTTTAGTAACACTTGATAATTGTGGTTGACAAATAGTTGCGAGTAGCTTATGATATGAACTTTTTATTGTAGCTACAATGCTAATGTTACAAGATGACGAACGTTATTTTGAAATTTGTTGTAGCATATAATGATTTAGTTTCTAATTATTTGCTTTGTATTTGATTTACTGATACATGCCGGTTACTCTAAGGTATTATAAATACTACAAAATCTACAAATGTGCTAACAGATATCGAAAAAAATGTCTAACTTCTCTTGCTACGTCTAATAATAGCGAGGCATATATTAGGAATTAGTTACTGAACCGTACTGTACATGTATGTATATAATCGTCTGTACTTCAAATCGGCTGGCATGATTTTGATCAAATTTAAAAGTACAAGTTCAGTAAAGCAATTATCGACACAACAAGTTTTTGGTAGAATTCAAGAGTCGAAAGTTAGACGACATGTTTGTTAGTAGCATTTTTTCAACAACTGCATCTGCAGTTTGAAAATTGCAATGTTATCAACAGCCCATACACTCGTAAATGAACTGAATTGTGTAATCTTTCTAACTTAAAAACCAAGATTACTACGAGTTGTGAAAATTTCGACTTGAACGCCCTCTCAACCCAGAAAACTATTTATTTGCAATTGCCATAAACTGTCAGGTATTTAACAGATATTAAGCAGTAGAATTATGGTGTGTACCAAGCTTCTTTACATTAACATGAGTATAAATATAGTGCTGTGCTAAACAACTGATAAGAGCTTTTTTTTTAAATAGTCACAAATCAATTTACTTTTACGACATACGTGGAATTAATTTAGTGATTTTTTCACCCTTTTACAAACCACAATGCGTTGACAATATAATGCACACTATCTCAATTTCAAGATTGATCTAATTTGTTTACAAACAGAGCAATGCTCAGATTGTTGCCAATTAATGTTATCGTATATTCTGCATATAGTGTTTTACATTGGAAGCAGGTCGCTAAGCTCCGTGACAGGAAAACGAATGTAATGGTTTGTGCATGTAAATAGCTACATTTAATTCTTGGTTGTAAGGTCGCTTTAGGATCCTCGTTTAAAATGGAATTATTGTTACAATATAATATTGCTTATCAAATTATATCATTTTCATTTTTAATAATTCACATGTTTTATTTCTCTCCTGTCAGCTTTATATTTTCTGTATTTTTTGTTGGTTCTTAATTGGCAGTTTCCGTGAAAGGAGGAAAATAAATGCATAAAATGTTGCTATTAAATATTTATAAAATATTCGCGTCATTTTTTAGTCATAAAGAGTTTTATTTTGCATAGCATACCATAACTTAAAATTGTAATAATTAAATAGAACTGTTTAAAATTGGACAGATTATAAAACATTAAAGAATGTGTTCGTAACACGATTGTTGTGCATATCTGGCATACAAATATTATTTTTGTATCTATAGCTTATTTTGTTTTTCTCAACTAATAAATACTAAATACGTGTGTTAAAGAAAACAAAAATGTATCAAAAGCTGAGCATATGAATAGGAATGTCTTTGTACAGTTCTTTTAGGGGTCTGAAAGGAAAAACAGTCTTTATAGAAAAAGATTTTTCTGCGAAAAATGACATTTTTCATTTACCTTTTACGTGTTACATTTTTTTGCTACAGATTTCTTTGAAGTTTGAATGCCCGTTGAAATGACTGCGTAAGACACATATATTTGTGTGCCCGTCAACATTCTTCTGTGTTACCAAAAGGGCAATTTTACTTTCAAAAGAACTAGCTACTTTGCCATATCTTATGCGGATACACAGAAATATTTCTGCAGGTTAAAGAAATACCACCTGATTTTTCAATTTCCTCTTTATGCTTTCTGTTCAGAACTTCTACAAAAGCTTTTAGAAACCTGTCGATAATAGCAATAGATTTTTTGAAATCCACTTGACAAATTTGTGTTTGAATTTTCAGAGCACAGTATGTTAATATATTCCTTTGATTCATTAATAGGAAAATATAATATAGAGAAGCAATTTTGTAGCGACCTACTTGTTGAGAATACTCGTATACGAAGTATCTAATAAGATGCTTGACATAGTTTTTGAGAAATATTTTCTTAAAATCCAGACATCTTCGTTTGTGTCACATATAATGGCAAGCCACTAACGTTAAACATACATGCACACAGGAAAATGAACCTTAGAGCAACCAAAGTTTTCAAAAATTCAGAAACGACTTGTGAGGAAAATTGTGGGAATCAAACAATGTTGTATACTTTTAATTCAACTATCAACTCGGAAATTTTAAATAGCTCCATGTCAGATGATGATGATGATGAAAGAATACGACAGTCTTTTTTTGAATATAAATATGGTTTTAAAAATTTTGAATATCAATTTTCTTCTTAGTTCTTTGAGATTTAAAAATGTTTGTGCCAAGTCTAATCTGCAAGGACTGTTAAGTAACCTAAAGTTTCTCTTATTTGGATTTTCCGTTTCGAATAAATAAGTGCTAATTTTAGCATAAATAGTTCGGGAAGAAATTTGTATTAAGATGCTCTTCATAATTCGCCAAAATTATTTTCAACATTTTTTTGTGATTGTTTTATTTGGCCACATGTCATCATAACTTCTTTCTATGGTCTTTTCTATTCCATCATTCCATCTTTTCTTTGACCTCTCCCGTCTTCTTCTCCTGTTTCGGGTCCAATTCCAAAGTTGATTCTATAATCTCTCCTCCGGCATTCTTTTCAAAGGCCCATACCAGGACAGTTCTCTCGCAGTTTTCCATAATGTCTGTTAATATCATGTCTATATCAATTTTTTTGTTTAATTTCTTTGTCTCTATTATTGTCGAGTAGTGTCACAGCCTGAGGCGGCCGTGAGCTAGAGGTTAGTCCGTTAGACTTCAATGCTGAAGGTTCTGGGTTCAATTCTCAGTACAAGCAATGGCAAACCAGCGAGGTATTCTGCCTAGTAAAATTTCTCAGGAGTACAAGTGTTTACACTGCCCGCGGCTCGGAGCCCACGTTAAGCTGTAGGTTCTCTATGTCTGTGGCATTCTAAACGTGCAACACGGACATAGGAGAGAATCTGACTACCTCTCCTAAGATATAAAGCACTCGTAGAAGAAGAAGTGTCACAGCACGCCATCTTCTCCAATAAATATTTTCCACGGCATTTATTCTTCTTCCAAGGGAATTGTTAATAATCCATATTTCCGAGCCTTACGTAACGCAGCTCTCTAACGGTGATTTAAAAATGGGAATTTTGTTTCTTTCCTGATCTACCTGCTCCATAGTAGAGTTGAACATTACTCGCCGTTTTCCCAGTTTTTCCAATATATTCCTGTCATCTCTTCCATCATCAATTAGTTTTACCTTGGTGTTTATCCTCTTGGGTATTTTTTATGTATTGTTCCCGTGTCTGTGTTCATCTGTTGTCCATCATCCCCAATTGTCATATACTGTCTTTTCCATGTTAATTCCAGACCCCATACATTGTATTCGTCTATTAATTTTCTCAATATATAATTCGTATCCTCGAACTCTTCCACTGCAACAACCTGATCGATTTTTTTATTATTGTTAAAGAAATCTGATTTTCCTGCTCGAGTTTCTATGTAGCTGGTATTCTGTTCTTTTTTACCGCATTTATATATTGAGGATAAATATCGTTATGGAGCATTTATTCTCATAGCTCATTAATTAGGATACTGACATAAACTTTGGCAAGGTCAATAAAAACCAAGTGTAAATAACTATCATATGGCAAAGCTATTTCTGTCATCGGTTTGAGAACGAACATGTTGTCGATTCAGGATCTTCCAGGTCTAAATCAGTTTTGTTCTTCCAGTTCATTCATCTGTTCTCTATTCTTTCTCTCAATATCCTGCCATACAGTTTTTTATTAATTTTTTAAACATATAGATGTCGAAGTTACTTTGTAATGAATAAAATATGAGATCAAATATTTTAAAGATTTCCGTAATAAAGGTAATTGGTTATTTCACTTTTTCTGTTTTTGGATCTCACATCTCTCATCTACATCTCTAGTACACCAGAAAAAAAGCGTATCGACACAGTTAATCTGAATCTTGATGAATTGCAGAATAATCAGTAAATTTATACTTTGATTTAAGACATTACGGAGGGAACTTATGACGTCAGTCTTTTAATGTGTAGTCTTTACTTAAGGTGTTCGTCAATTTCGGAGTTGACTAGCACTGACAAAATTCAGAGTAGATTGTTTTATTTGCCATTAACTATTATATATATATATACAGGGTGTCCCAGTAAGCGTATCGAGCGGCGATATCATGGAAACTATAATGCCTACAGCTTCGGGAAAAAAAATTTCATGACTAAAGTGATGAAAAGAAATTGCTGAAAAATATTTTCAGGTTTCATATTCTACCGCGAGGGGGTGCAATGACTGGGGTGAACTATAAAACTCAAGATTTCGACTGAAATATCGAGAACAAGGTATAACTTTGAGAGCACCATTGGAAAGATGAGTTGATGCTGCATAATTTTGATTCTAGACTTTTTGTTGTATTACCCTTAATAAGGGGAGGAGGACCTGATGAATTATGTAACATTTAAATCGTCATATCTTCATCCACCTTTATCCGAATTTGTTTAGCTTTGGCTTGTTCGAAAGGGAATTTCATGCTGATTCAGAATTCCGATTTAATTGCAACAATTTATTTTCAAAAAAAAAGTTAGAGGGCGCTGTTTGCAATGATTACAGTTTTTTCTAATTTTCTCCAAAATTTTAAATGTAATGGTATTTTTTTTTAACAGTAGATATAAAAGGCCCAAACAAAACGCAAATTCTAGCGCAAACCGCATATCAATATCTTTATTCGTTCTTGATTTATTGCCAAATAAGTGTATTAATAGGTATTCCATTTGACATAAAAGAAATGAATGATAAATTTGTTTATTTATGTGTCTGATTTGACATACATTTGAATTTTGTATTAATTATTAAATGATTTGCAGTTATCAATAGCACAATTTATTTAACGATAAAAACAACTTTAACAAATCATCAAAAACTAGAAATATTTCACTGTTGTTCAAAATGCTTCCCATCATTTAAAATACAACTAGTTATTCTGCGCCGTGTACTGAATACGGCAGATCCTACTTCAGCTCTTGAAATGCTGTCTATCGCATTTTGTATACGTTCAACCATATTTTCTGGTGTGGTAGGACGTGTTTGGTAAACCAGATCTTTTATTCTTCCCCATAAATAAAAATCTAAAACAGTTAGGCCTGGGGATCTAGCTGGCCATGGAAAAATACTGCCTCTTCGAATCCAACGATTCGGAAAGCTTAGGTCCAAGAAATTGCGGACTGCAAGTGAAAAGTGAGCTGGACATCCGTCTTGCTGCAACCACATCGTTCTTCTTATCTCTAATGAAACATCTTCCAGAAGAGCTGGCAATTCGTTTGTTAAAAAATCTAAATACATTGCGCCGTTTAAATGTCCATTAATAATGAATGGTCCAATAATCTTGTCCCCTAAAATGCCACACCACACGTTAACACTCCACTTGTTTTGGTTATCCACTTCTCGCATCCAGTGAGGATTATTTGCTGAATAGTAGTGCATATTGTGTAAATTGACTTTTCCCGTACTGGAAAGCGTAGCTTCATCAGTCCATAATACGCGGGATAAGAATTGAGGATCCTGATTACACATATCTCTTAACCAATAACAATGGTTCAATCTTCTGTCAAAATCACTGTCCATCAGGGCTTGGTGCAAAACTAAATGATATGGGTGTAATTTGTTGTCCATTAAGATTCGATTTATTGCTGTCTTAGAGATTCCTAGTTCTATAGATAGTTGTCTGGTACTTGCATGCGGATTCGCTTCAACTAAAGCAAGGACATTTATAATGTTGTGCTCATTCCTAACGGCCCGATTTCTATTGGCTACTGGAATAGGCTGTACATGTCCGGTAACCCGAAGACGCGTGGCCAAACGTGTAAATACCATCCTACTGTAAAGTGTTCTTCCAGGATATCTCAGGGAATATTCGCGTGCAGCGATACATGCATTTTCAAAACATTGAAAATAAATCGCAAGCATGTCGTAAGCTTCGGAATTGGAAAAAGGCATTTTCATAAATTAAAAGAGAAAAAATACAGTTGAGAAACACGAATAAACATGAATTCAAAAACATAACTCAACGACTATGTTATCTAACCAACAATAGATCTGCCACTTGTCAAATCAAACAAATAAACAAACAAATTTATCATTCATTTGTTTTATGTCTAATGGAATACCTATTAATACACTTATCTGGCAATAAATCAAGAACGAATAAAGATATTGATATGCGGTTTGCGCTAGAATTTGCGTTTTGTTTGGGCCTTTTATATCTGCTGTTAAAAAAAACACCATTACATTTAAAATTTTGGAGAAAATTAGAAAAAACTGTAATCATTGCAAACAGCGCCCTATAACTTTTTTTTTGAAAATAAATTGTTGCAACTAAATCGGAATTCTGAATCAGCATGAAATTCCCTTTCGAACAAGCCAAAGCTAAACAAATTCGGATAAAGGTGGATGAAGATATGACGATTTAAATGTTACATAATTCATCAGGTCCTCCTCCCCTTATTAAGGGTGATACAACAAAAAGTCTAGAATCAAAATGATGCAGCATCAACTCATCTTTCTAATGGTGCTCTCAAAGTTATACCTTGTTCTGGATATTTCAGTCGAAATCTTGAGTTTTATAGTTCACCCCAGTCATTGCGCGCCCTCGCGGTAAAATATGAAACCTGAAAATATTTTTCAGCAATTTTTTTTCATCACTTTAGTCATGAAATTTTTTTTCCCGAGCCTGTAGGCAATTAATAGTTTCCATGATATCGCCGCTCGATACGCTTACTGGGACACCCTGTATATATATATATATATATATATATATATATTGCTATGTATAATAACTGCTCTTTACCAGTGATAACAGTATTATCGTGTACAATTAGCTACGTACACCCCCAATACAGTAATAGCTTCTGTCAAACCAAACTTCAATTTTCTACCGGTCTAGCTCTCGTAGGGTCTCTGGGTCGCTCAATAATTATAACTCCATACCTTCATATCACCTACGTACCACGTTGTCATAATCTCTACCAGTATTCAAATAAAAGATTCCAAGTTCCCAACAAAGTCCAAGTTTAATAGTTTTATAATATTACAATGCCTTAATATAATCCATACCAAATTAACATTTGTTATTAAATGATTTAGAATTTCAAATATAAGCTCGGATTACAGTGTTTCTCAAACACATCCGCCGCTTTTCATCTTTTGGAAAAAACTCCCTTATTATTTATCCATCTCCCCGACAACCCT
>JABXWE010006457.1:0-18377 GCA_014611495.1 Limonius californicus | reverse complement strand
AATTACCCTTATAATCTTATTATTCATTGATTGTCAATTAACTTGCTAATCAAAGGGTTTTATTTTCATGATTCACGTAATTATCTCACTTAATTACTTCAAAAACAATAGACAATATCTACAATAAATAATTAATGCATCCCTTTTCCTAGAGATAGCTATTGTTGTCCTCAAAACACACACGTTAAAAAAATATATTTCAAGGTCGGCATCAATAATTAAACATGTTTTCTAAAAGACAACAATTTGCTTTAATTTTTAAAATGTTTACTTCATATATTCTGTGAATGCGACTACCGCAACCCAGTTCATAGTTTGTCTGGTTTGTGCTGCTAAATCATCAGAGAAAAACTTATTAAAAAAATGGATAAAGCATATGCAGAAAAACTAAAAAACAGTACTGAAAAAATTCCATGGCTTTATGACATCACACAAGAGGATACAAACTGGATTATTACAAGTTCATTTATGATATTCACAATGCAAACTGGTAAGTTAATATATAATAAATATTTTACATCGCCAAATACTGATTATTAAAAAAACATCTAGTAAGAAGCTATAAATATGTATAGATGCAAGTGTTACAGGATTTGGAATGTTGGAATCAGGGTGTGTTTCGATAAAAAATGAAGTCAATATTATGATGAAAAACGTTGTCGATATTGTTTTAGGAGGTAAGAATTTATTTAAAATGGTGATTTCATTTTATTTCAAGTGGCTCTAGTAATTACCTAATAGCGATATTAGCAATTGCATTATTGTTTGCATTATTCGGAAGGAATTTACTATATTTACCTCAACCTGAATTTTGTTAATTACAAAAATGACTGTATATTTAAATTTTTACCACTACTTGTGCAAAGTGATAATGTTAAAAATAGGTGTGAATAAAATACATTTTTATCGAATTTCAGGTTTAACATATTGGCTTTTTGGATTTGCATTATCGTTTGGAAGAAGTCCATATACTAATTCATTTATAGCTTTTGGAGATTTCTGTATTGATCCGTCTTTAGATGACCCCTTAAAAGGGGCAATTTATGCTGCATTTATATTTCAGATGTCTTTTGCAACCACAGCAACAACGATTGTTAGTGGTGCTATGGCTGAAAGGTAGGTAATTACAAAATAGAATACACATGTTGGGTATTTTTCAGAACCATATATTATAACATGATGTAACAGAATTTTTGTTCTTGGGTTGTAACTGCTATTTCGTAATTGTTTATGCTAAAAAAGTATAGAAACTGGCTACTATTCCCCTTACACTATGATTTTCAGGCCAGGATAGTAATATTTAGAAATTTACTTATTTCCAATGAGAAAACGGGCAAATTTGTATTTTTTGGTTCACATCATGTCCGAAAAAAACAACATATTACATAAAAATTAACATGTATTTACACCAAAATTATAAAATTTTTATAGAAGTTAGTAGATTTTTAAGATTTTTGATTATATTGTAAATCACTTTCATGAATCAGTGTTAAACGTAGTGTCCCATTATGTTACGCCTCTGACTACGGTCCTATACTCTCTTTAAATTTATTAAGGGACACATGCTACAGCCCTTGTGATTACCTAAGAACCTCCAAACCACTGCAATAAAGTTGTTCCAAGCTGCTTCCTTGTTACTAGTTAGTTACTTGGGAAATTCATCGCACTCCATGATCTTCCTTATATGTGCTCTGACGAAGACACCAACTTTAATTTTTGCCTTAGACAGCAGCTTTGGGAAAAAATCTTGATGGTGCTCGAATGGTACCAACTTCTTATAGCTGTAGCAAATTGTTTCATAAGAGGAAGACTCAATTTGCTGTCGATCTGCTGTGGTCAGTCCCGGTGGTACTGCGTCTAGGAGAGTCATCAGAAATGCCACCATTTTAGTCTTCTATGACATTCCAGCTACTCGGCAAAAAGATAGGTACGAGCTCCCGATATTGAGCAACGCGGCTTCAAGGTTTTTCGATAGGCTGTCAATAAATCGGCGCCCCTAATTCTCGTTACAGGCAATTCCGTTTGTCTAGTATAGGCTGTTCACATTGTGGCAGAGGCAGACCATGATGGGCGAAGAAGCTGGAAAAAAGTAGATGACGCTTTATATTACCTATGCATGACTTGCATAGTTTCATCTAACAAGTTCCACTGCTTAGGATTAAACGTCAAAAGCTCAATATTGAATTTGATGAGACCCAGGTGCAAGGTGTCTAAATAAGTTGTAGATGAACTGGCAACAGCAAAATGGACCCACTGGATGTCTGTAGCCTCTTTATGTCATAGGTATCTGAAAAATGCGGATGTTCGCTGTCATTTAGGCAGCTGAAATTACACTGAACTGGTGGGCTGAATGCCCATGTATTTATATTACTATTCATATTAATATTAGCGAGAAGTTCTAGAAGCTATTACAAATTTGCTCGATACCGAATTTATCTGGAATATTCTGGCAATTAGGTAAATTTCAAGATATCACTGTCCTGGTAACAAAAGCAATGTTTATAGGGGATAATCCTGATTGTATACTTTTGGGGCTTAAGCAAATAGGACAGCTTCTACTAAGGAACAAAAATAAAGACAAATTTGTTATAGGGTGTAATTTTACTGCAAATTTTATTATTAAATATAATGCCCATCTTGACCATTTACTGATTCTAATAATTTTGCCAAGATAGATAAACCATGGCTTTTATAAACACAGTAAGTCTTGAAACCATTATGTTAGTTTCAAATATTATTCCATTTGAGTTGTACACAGGTTTACTAATGGTTATGGTAACATTTGTAGCTAAACCACACGGTGGTGTTGCTAGCTGGCTACAATACAGCCGCTATTAAGTTACATATTTCAGTTACTTTTTCACTACATTCCATACAAATTTAATTGAACCTAACCTGAGCTGTAAAATACTTTTTATAACACAGTAAGCCTACAACAAATACAATTTGTTGCTGTGGCATGGGGTAGCATACTAAATGCAATAGTCAAATTGAACATTTGAAAATACCAATACAGAATGTATAGGATTAAATTATTACTGCGCTTTTTCTTATCCTTGTTATTCATGATCACTACTTCTGGGAACGACCTAAATTTAATGCTGTTTGTAACTGTAGTATTTTGCATCCTTATAAAGAACATTAGAAATTTTAATTAAAATTTAAAAATCTTTGAATTTCACTTATAATTATTTCAAAAATTAATTATGGTTGCTTGCTTAATTGATACATTTCATGTAGCGATAAAGTAGCTTCTCGATTTTCGGCTAGAACTATTCTTTTTTATGAGTGGTTACTGTTACAAGCTACCTACAAAATCCTACAAATCAAGTTACTAGTTACAGTAGCTGCTTTCCAACTGGTGGTTAACTAATAAAAACTAAAAACAAAGACTACAACTAATTTGAATAATCGCTCTGCATTACATTTAAAATATAATGGAACTATTATTTTATAATATGTACAATCATCTTAATTGTTGCTATTTGTTGTAACAGATGCAACTTTAAGGCATACTGCTTATTCAGCTTGTTAAACACTGTAGTTTACTGCGTACCAGCAGGCTGGGTTTGGGGTGATCATGGATTTCTAAAAAAGATGGGGGCAGTTGATATCGCTGGGTCTGGTCCAGTACATCTCATTGGTAAGCAAACACATGCCCGTAACAATATATCCATTTGTATACTCTTTGTAATTCAGGAGGTAGTTCAGCATTTGCAAGTGCAATAATGTTAGGACCACGACTTGGAAGATATGATCATGGACTGGACCCACTCCCATTAGGTTCACCTGTTAATGCAGTGATGGGACTTTTTGTTCTGTGGTGGGGCTGGTTGGCATTCAATTCGGGAAGCACATACGGTGTAAGAAATTTGTAACTCCATAACTACTAAAAAAGTTATGTAACATTTGATGATATTGATAAGTGATTTATTTGTAGTTAACCGGTGCAAAACATGAATATGCAGCAAGAGCAGCTGTGATGACAATGATTGCTTCTTTTGGTGGGGGCTGCACGAGTATAACTTACTCATTAATTCGGCTCAAAGGCAAAATTGAAGTTATAGATATCATAAATGGTGTCCTTGGATCCCTTGTGGCCGTTACAGCTGGATGTTTTCTTTATGAAGGTTAGTGTTGTTTTGCAAATACGTACGTTTTAATAATTATTTTCTATTAAAACTATAATGTGCTTATTATACTAATTTAAAATTTTCGTTATAACAGTTTAATTGTATTTTGTTATTAGGTTGGGCAGCGCTAATTGTTGGTGCAGTAGGAGCAATAGTGGCTTGTATGAGTATGCCACTGTTTGATAGAGTACGTATACATATAAACTTATTTAACTGAAAAAGATTGGCATTGGCAGATATAATATAAGTTTAAAGATTAGAATTTTTGATAACATCATGTAGTTAAAAAACGGCATTATATGCAAAGTCAAACAAAAGATTTAAAATGTATTTTATTAAAGGCCGGTATTGATGATCCAGTTGGTGCATCATCTGTTCACGGGCTCGGTGGTATATGGGGTATAACTAACGACATAAAAGAGTTTCCTTATTTAATACAAAACTTTTGAAGGTGTGTTAGCAGTCGGTATATTTGCAGAAAACCCTTACCCATTAGACACAACTAATGGCAGAACTGGTTTACTAAAAGGTACTCAAAACTGAACACAGAGAGAATAAATTACACAAACCTAACTTTTAGGCGGAGGCTGGTATTTACTAGGAGTTCAAGCATTATCCTGTGTATGTCTAGCTGCTTGGGGATTTTTTGTTTCATTGGCTTTATTATGGTTTATTAATAAAATAATAACCATTCGAATGGAGGTGCACATGGAGCTTATGGGAGCTGATTTAACAGAACATCGTATAAAACATGGGAATGTATATAATAACAATAATAATGTTAATATTGCATCTCTTATAGATAGCCGTTTAGCGCACTTAGTGAGTCATTTCAAAATTTTATTGCAAAAATTTCGATTAGTAATTCCACTCTTTAATTTTTATTTTGAAAAACATAATTTTAATTTAATTTGAACTTTGCACTTTGCTACACAGAACGCTTTTTATTATATTTAACGTTTATAACATAGTAATTTATATATTTTAGAATGCATCATAGTTAAAGCCACAGCACACATTTTTACTTTGAAACTTTCAAGTAAACAACATTACTATAAAAGTCATACATAGTAATACTAAAGTAACAAAAATATTTCAGGTTGGAGTATCTCGTGCCGTTTCTGCATTCAGGCCATGTTTGGATACAACATCAGTTGAAAATATGGCTGATGTAGGATCAAATCCAGCCCATGATGCTAAAATAAGTATAATTCAAGATATGAATCGCAAGCAGAAATACAAGCTTTCGAGGATACTCAGAGATATTACTAAGGACAGAAACTTTGGAATTAATGTAGCGAGAAAGTTATTCCCATCAAAAAAATCTAAACCGAAGTCAGCTATAAAAATGTCTAAAAGAACTGATACAACTAGCACAAGAGTTCCATCAAATCGAAAATTGCCAACTATCACTGTTACAAATACTGATTTACCTCCTCCAATGGCATGGGTGGATTAACTTTTTCTTTTTGTTAATGCTACAATAAATTATCTTTAGATTAAAGATATATAATAGTTTCACAAACGAGGTAAATAAAGCAGTTAACATTTAGAACATGAGGCAGTTTACAGTGTCTATAATAAAATTGAATTTCCAAAACAATGGCAGATGTTATTTTAAAAATCAAGTATAAGATTATTTTACCTTATATGTAGGCAATGATACTTTGTGTTAGAACAAAGAGAAATAAACAAATCAATTTACCATTTGGAAGGTTCAATACCTCATAGTGTCCGTAGTAAAATTGGTTTTTCCTAAAAGATGGCATATTTTATTTTAAGGATTAAATAAAGTCTGCCGACAATTTTAGTTAATTTGTAGGTAAAATACTTTATATTAGAGTAAATACAGTTTTGATGAGATTTAAACGCATTGGCAAAGAGCATATAATTGTATGCTCTTTGGTAATGGTTTGTAATGGCATTTTTGTAGTGTTGGTTGCATACACACATTTTTAAGAAAATCTCTTAAAATGCCTCAAAGCGGAAACTGAGTACACAATGAATTAATGAAAGTTTACCTGACATTTTTATTGGTGTTGGGTTTGATACTATTACCCATACAAGAAACGGAAAATGTATCCTTGACGTTATTATGGAAAGTTCTCCAGGTATTTTTGAAATATTTTAAGAAGAAATGTTTTTAAATTGGAGGATATTGAGAACTACGTATATAAATATACATTAGATTACTCTTGGCATAAATAAGCTGTATTAGATATGGGAATCGGTGTATGTTTTAAACGCAAAAGTGGACTTGCAACCCTTAAAAAAAATTTGAAGGTTTTGCTACAGTTACTATTCACGTTGTTTATTTTTTTCAATAATTGGCTACTTATTCTAAGTTGCTTGGATAAATATTTAAGACACTTGTTCAGTAAAATGTTTAATTACAAATAGATACGATACGATCGCCCTCTTTGCCCTAACCTCCTAACCACGGTCTCCTATGTGTACTAGTGTTTAACCATATTTTATCTGTGTATAGTCCATGCCATTATATTGTTATCCGCTTTTAAGAACATATACATATAGAACAAGAATTTACAAGCTACTTATAACTCGGCTTAAAATTACCGGCCGTATTTAGGTAAATGTAAATATTGCAAAGAAATTAAATTCCTAAATCCGGGTTTGTTTAATTACCTGTATTTACACTTTTGTTAAGTGTTGACCAGGGATTACCAAGCACCCTTCCATAAGGCAGTAACGATACATCTCGAAGTGCTTATTTATGTTGTTGAATAACATTTACTATTAATTCCTACTAACTCTCGTGTTTTGTCCAATACAACATATTGATTTCCATTGCGTGACATAAATATCGAAAATTTGTTGACAATAAATTACTGTTGTTTTGTATGGAAATATAAAATTTTAATGTATTGCTGAGAAATAAATACAAACACGGTAGTGTATGCCAGAGCTTATTGTTTTTCTACTTCCTTCCACGGAGATCCAGGTTTATGGTGTTACATATGTTGCAACTTCAACTCTTGAAATGGACAAGCAACCTGCAATTTATAAGAAATATTCCAAACTGTTTTCATTTTCGGAAAAATATTTCATGTGGGTCCAGGCTTGCCAATATTATATTTTACAGGGGATGTACTGCGAACTATTTTTTGCATTCGCTTGTCTAAAAGGCGATTCCAGGATTAATAAAGCAACCGCTTATATTGTGATTACTTTTACATATACATACGTATACCTACTTAAAATATGCACAGAAAGAAATTTTGATTAACATACATGCACAAAGATAGGTCGTCGCCTAACGAGAATGCATGATCGAGGAATGCAATTACGGACGTCCTTCCGAGGAGAAAATTCGGCTACTTAATAAGGAAGGTCCTTGCGTTACTATTATACATAAGAACATTTAAAAATGATACCAACAGCACGGGAAATAGCAAGCGCCAAGTTGTAGTAAATGCCCCCCCCCCCACACATTCTCGTTAGCTGATGACAATAGTTGAGATGCTTCAGACATAATTCAAAATAAACTGTTAACTAACGACTTGTGAAATGTCTATGAAATCTTAACTAAATTGTGCCTTTTCTAATTCTAATCAGTTTATCATCATCTTAAACTCCGCATTTGTTGGTGGTATGAATTCAGATACTGCCGTATCCAAAGGGAAGAACAGAAAAAAAAATTTGTCGAGCGCTTAAAAAAGCAAAACACAGTAAGCTTGTTTCGTACACGTTGGTGTCGTATGCAGTGGACTAGTGTTGACGTGCTTCTACCTCTCGTTGCCCGCTATCCATCGTCGGCGGGGTATACAAAGAGCACATATTTCAGTGAGATGTCATTTTGGTTTTATGTTGTTTACGAAAAATAAACTATTATTATTCTTTGATGCCTGGCGATTTCAAACCGGAAGTCAGTTTCGTTTCCACATTCTTTACCGGAATGGCGTTCCCGTTCGGGCTTACTTTGACCCCTGTGTATAAACACTGCCGTTGCTAAAATTCTTATCAGAAATTGTATTTTTCCGAAAAACCAATATTCAGAGTGTTTAATTATATTTTTTCCCTCGGGGGAACCTGTAATCCTTAGAGGGCGCGTCCCCAGTGGCGGATCGGGGAACGCCCTTCAGATATGAAGGGCAGGAGGGAAATAAAATACCTCCCGCGGCTTGGTGGAAGGCAGCAGTAACCATCAACACTGAACTGGGGCGCTAGAAGATGGACTTCGAAACGGCCTAGTAACAGATTACTACGGGCGAAATGGAAATATTCCGTGCACGACCATAGTACTGCGATGCAGAAGGGCACGGGAATCCATTGCATTACAACTCCCATGAGAACCACTGCGTATGATGATGTCACTAACAGAAATACATCAGTGAGAAATGTGTTACCGGTCACACGAATGCAGGGAAACAGGCAATGGGTGGAAACTATGTTACTGGAACAAATATACCACCATACATCCAACTTAGAAAAGAAATACGTGTAGGCAGTTGGAATGTACAAGGCCTAATAATTCACACCGGGAAATTAGCCATCATAGAGAGAGAAATATCGAAATACAAAATTGAACAGCGGATACGCACTGGACAGGAAATCAGTGGCGTACCTAGAACTTTTGCCGCCCGGGGCGGTCTCCAATTTGCCGCCCTTTCTATGTCAATCAAATGGTGGTTTTTATAAATTAATAAACATAAATAAATAATTGCAATTGAGTCAAACTATAGGTGGGGAACTTTTTTACCATTGGATGCCATATTTAAATTAGGCAGCAATAAAGGAGGCCGCATAAGTCGATATACCTATAAATGCAACATTTATACAAATACAACATACTTTTTTAAAGGCCACAAGAAACTTACGGAGGTCGCAGGTTGCCCACCTATGAGACAAAACATACACCGAATTTACAAAAAAATTACCATTAAATATTTTTTATTTTATATTTATAAATAAATAATTTCATTTCATTTGGATAAACAAACAAATTGTACACATATGTGTATGTAAACATATTTATATATTTACTCTTCTAACTTTCATAGTAGAAAAATCGTGTATAATGCTCTTAAAATTTATATTATTTGTAATTTCTTGTTCTATGGACAATATTGCAAGATTTTGTAGTCTTAAATCGCTTATTGTGGAACGAAGATAGTTTTTTATCAACTTTAATTGGAGAAGCTCCTTTCGCAACTAGCGACACTGATAGCAATGGTTAAAAAAATTCATAGCAAAATTACAATGTTGGGTACAGAATTTTCCAATCTATATAGTTGAATAAATTTTAGTAGATCAAGAGGGCATTCCCCCCCGTTTTTCCAACGTTTTGCCTTTTCTTGTAGTGCAGGTACAGATGTCTGTATCGAAGCAAAATTTTGAGAGATCATATTTTCAACCCTACATTGACTTGACGATGAGGAAAAATATTCGAAATCATATAATAATTCATAATTCGTAGAAATCGAATAGTAAATTTATGAAGTGAATAAGTTGTGTTTTACAACTAAAACTAAATATAAAAAATGCCGCCCCAAAATATGTGCCGCCCGGTGCGGACCGCACCCACCGCCCCCCCCCCTAGGTACGCCACTGCAGGAAATGGATATTTCAAAACGACCAACAATAACTATATATACTTTTCAGGAGGAGACGCACCAGTCAACCACGCTGGAGTAGCCATAATTGTCTCCACAAAAATACAAAAGACCATAACAGACTTCCAAGCAATAAACGAACGGATTATCCGTACAAAACTAAAAGCCAAACCACAAAATCTAAACCTAGTTCAAGTATACGCATCTACCGCACAATCCACAGAAGAGAAAATTGAAGACTTTTACAGAAAGCTCGAAGCAATCATCCAAAGCATTGCTAGCAAAGAGCTCACCATAGTATGCGGTGATTTTAACAAGATAGAAAAAACAAAACAGGACGATCACATCAGACATATCAAGAGATCCGAAAAAAGCTGATCCTCAGCGGGCTGTGGAATGAAAAGTAACGTATTTTCTAGACTAAAGGAATGTTTATGATGTCAGATAAATTAGATATCTTTTTTTTTGGATACGATTCTGACAGATTGTTAAAATGATTTTTAATACATTTCAAAGAGCATTCATTATTGAATCTTACCTTCGGAACGGCTTTCAAGTTGACGAAGGGTCTGGTAGGCCAAAGAAGATAGTACCTGCTTTAATTGAATCTGTAAGACAACGAATTGACGAGGCTCCAAAAATACCAATTAGACATTTATCCCAGCAAATTGATGATTTAAGTTACGGTACACGCCACAGAATATTGAGATAAGCTTTGCATCTGCATCCTTACTGATTTATTTCCGTCCGGGAGCTTTTAGAACAGGATTATCCAAAAAGAGTTCAGTTTTGTCGTTGGTTTTTGGATAATCTCAATGATGAGCAGTTAAATTTAACCTTTATCACCGACGAAGCCTGGTTTTACTTTAATGGGTATGTTAATTCACAGAATATGCGGATTTGGAGTAGCGAGAATCCACATGTTACAATTAAAGCTCCCCTTGGATTGGAATGAGTCGTCGTAGGTTTGTTGGGACAATATTTTTCGAAGGCACGCTAACTGCAGCAAGGTACAGGAACGAATTATTGCAACCTTTCTTCAATAAACTTCACGATGATGAGGTACGGGATGGTTTTCTGCAACAGGATGGCGCAACAACTCATGCAGCTGCAGATACAATTAATTTTTTACGATTAGTAGGAATACTGCAACACCCTAGCCCCCTCGCTCTTGTGATATTACTGTTTTGAACTTTTTTCTATGGCTTAAAACACCAATTATAAAACTCCAGTTAAACGATTTAAACGAACTGAAACTTAGAATTGAAGAAAACTGTCAAGAAATTAACAACTCACCTCAATTATTACAAAATGTTTTTGAAAGTATGAGAAGACGAGTTCAGAAATGTCTGGAGAAAGAAGGCAGACATTTTCAACATTTGTTGTGATCGTTACAGTAGTTCAGGTTTATTCATTTCTTTTACTGTTGCTCAATAAAAGATTTCTGCTCCTAAAAATGATGTTTCATTATTATTTAATACCAGCTAACACACCCTAACCTGAAATTGACATTATAGACATTCCTTTAGTCTAGAAAAGACGTGACTTTTCATTCTACAGCCCGCTGGGGATCAGTTTTTTTTTGGATCTCTTGATATAATAGGAAAATTCGGTATCGGAAAGAAGAACCACAGAGGGGAACGCTTACTAGAATTTGTAACGGGAAACGGCTATACCATCATGAACACTATATACAGTCACCACATCAGAAGATTGTACACGTGGAAAAGCCCAGGAGACAGAGCAAGAAACCCGATCTACTATTTCTTAATAAAATTCCGATGGAGATCTTCCTGCACTAACGTAAAGACATACCCGGGTGCAGTCTGTGTGTGTCATCAATTACTAGTAGCAATGATCCGTATTAAACTTAGAAAAGTAACGCAACAACATCACCAGGAAACATTAAGAATAGAGAACAAAGATCAATTTTACCATCTAAAACAGAATGAGCCAAAATATAATGCTAACTCATCCGAAGAAAACGCAATCCAGACGAAAACACTGGATATCCGACAACACGCTCAAATTAATAGAAGAACGGAAAGTAATAGCAAAAACCGGTTTACCCAGAGACGAAGACAAGAACAATTGGCAAAGACTCAACCGAGAAACAAAAAGAGCATGCAAACAAGACAAAACAACTTCTACTCAGACATATGCAAGGAGATGCACGGTGTAGTGCATTAACAGAAAACAATATGGCATGTGTGGAAGCCCTTATTAGAGAAAATCGTTGAATTTCAAATGGAGGAATTTCAGAAATTGTTGGTGCGAGTATAGGATCTGTGCATAGTATTGTTTGTAATCTGGGTTACAACAAAGTTTGTTCGCAATGTATTCCTCGTCTCTTGTCTAATGAACAAAAATACTTGCGAATGTGCTTATTTCTGCAACACCTCACAGACTATAGGCAAAATGGTGATGACTTTCTTCTGTCAATATTTGCTGGTGACGAAACTTAGTGTCATTACTATGAGCCATCCAGTATGTTATCGTCGATGCAGTGGAAACATTCAAGTTCACTACCACCGAAGAAGTTTGAAGCACAACCTTCTGCAGGCAAGGTGATGTTAACATTTTTTTTCGACCATGAAGGACACTTGTTGATAGCGTTTAAGGAACCTGGAGTAAATGTCAATGCAAATCTGTACAATGAAATTTTGAACAAAGCTTCATCAAGCAATAAGACGGAAATGTCCAGAAAAACTTACGCATGGGGTCTAGGGCTCATGTTGCTAATGTGGAATAAGAAAGTCTTCAACGAAAGAAATGGTGTGTTTTAGAGCATCCACCCTCTAGCCCGGATGTATATATTTGGACCGCTGAAAAAGGCTTTAAAAGGTCGGCATTCTTCCGACTTCTTCAATCAGCAGCCACAAGAATTTTATGAGCAGGGTATACGTCGATTAGTAAAACAATGGGATAGCTGCCTTAAATGTGACGGTAATTATTTGTAATTAAATTGTTGAATAATTTTTTTAAACGGGAATACGGGTTTCAATTGAACACACCTCATACCTAGAACGAAAAGCCTACAGGGTAGAGAAGCTGATTAACCAACAAAACTGTAAATATATTAAGATCATCCTAAGGGGCTATGGGCAGATCAATGCTAGTTATAACAAGAAGGGATATAAAAACGAACGAGTTAAGGCAAACTACGAAAGTTAAAGACAATGTAGAAAAAATTCTAAAACTAAGTGGAAATGGGTAGGTCATCTTGTAAGAGCACAAGACAACAGACGAACAAAAAGAATGGGTACTGGCGACCGGGGGAAGCACAGCGAAAGAAAGGACGCCCTCCTACACGATGGCCAGATGACATAAAAATACTAGCACGAAATTGAATGAACTTGTGCAAGAGACGTGTGAAATAAACTTGTAGACGTATTATCACAGTGTAGTGTAAAGGTTTCTGAAAGTCTATCATTTAACATTTTGAAAATTTTATTTTTACCATATTTTTCAGTAAAAAGAAATGTAGCAAGTGGTCAAACTTTTAAAAGGGATTCAGAATCTGAAAACCATGGAATTAGTTCATAGGATCTATGTTGCGTTGTTTTACATGTTTCTGTGATAATTCGCCTCAACAACTAAATTTAAAAAAAACTATTTTCCTTGATTTCATCATTTCAAAAAGTTTGATAGTAAAATTGAAACCTTCTTGCTTGGTTGATTTTTTATAGAAAACAGAATTATTTTTAGAAATACTACAAAGTCCGTTCCAACTTATTAGGCGAAAGTAAAGGATGCTCATTGCTCAATCAGGAGCGAAGCATATGATTTAAGTGCAGGTAAGTTGCCTTTAGTGTTGAAGGTAGTGTGATAAAGGAAAGTTATGTCGCAGACAATTTTTTTGGGGGTTTCAAGGTTAGCACGGTTAGACACAAAGTCTGAAATTTCTGTTTTTAATAAAACAAATTTAAATAAGTTGCAAAAAAATAAATGGTTTATTTCAATGAAATAAAAAATACGTAAATATATAAGTATTTACAATAAAACATAATTTATATTAAAAAAAAAATTGAAAATGACCGCAACGCCACACTGGTCTGAAGGAATATAATTTTTTAAATAAACGTTAATTTTTTCCTCTAACAACAATCGCAGAAAACTGACTGTATTGGTACCTAATTAAATTATCCACTAATATAGATCCATAATCATAATAATTTTCTTATACAATATAATTCAAAATACACTGCTCAACAAAATTAGGGGAACATTTCTTTAGACGTGCATAATATTCAAATTGAAGACACGCAAGTATCAACTTTAGTATACCTATATTGTTCTTTCAACACTACTTAACAAGGTACAAACAACAAATATGCTCTAACTAACGGTTTTCGTGAATAACACCAAACTATTAAGAAGAGTACCAAAACCGAAATGTGTTTTATCTCTTAAAATGTAATGGAAATTCTGTTAACGCCCGAATACCAAGCTTTAGTAGCGCGTTTGCCCTCCATTAGCTGCAATAAAAGCCTGGCAACGTCGAGGCATGCTGCGAATAAGACGTCTTAAATTGTCTTGTGGTAGATTTCGCCATTCTTCCACAAGGGCCTCGGTCAACCCCTGAAGAGTTTGAGGTGCAGCAGGACGCTTTCTAATCCGCCTGCCGAGTAGATCCCAAACGTGTTCGATGGAATTTAAGCCTGGACTTGTGGCTGGCCACCCCACCACATAGATTTCTTGTTGTTGTTGAGGAAGTTTATTATTAAATTAGCGGTATGAACTCTAGAATTATCCTGTTGTTATAAATTATATAAATTGTTCGCAAATGGCACAACATGCTCTTGAAGAATCGTCTCAACTTAAATTTGTGCGTTGAGACGTTGGGGAACGACAACCAAGTCTGTGCGACCGTCTATACTAATGCCACCCCACACCAGACCGATCCAGCTCTGAATCAGTCCAGTTCCTGTATACACGCGGCAGTGTATCGCTCTCCAGGACTTTGGTACACTCGTATACGACCATCGCAACGAGTTAGATAAAACCGCGACTCGTCTCTAAAAAGCACAGACCTCCAGTGTCGAAGTTGCCATTGCATATGTTCGCGGGCAAAATTTAGACGGCTAACTTTGTGATTCCTGCTCAAGCGAGGAGCTCGCACAAGTCTGCGAGAAGTCATATTGACTTCTTTGAGTCGTCTTCTAACCATCTGATCGGAAATTGTCACACCGCAAGTGGCATTTCGGAGTAGATTTTGTAGCTCACGAGCAGTAGAAGTTCGTCGGCGAAGACAAGAATTAACAATATACCGGTCGTCCCGAGGGGTAGTGTTTTGTTCACGGCCTTGTCCAATTCTCCTAGAATATCTACCCGTTTCTTGGTACCTAGGCCAAGCTCTGCAGATAACAGATGGAGTTGATTGGAGCTGGTTTGCTATATATCGCATAGATAGACCATCTTCAAGTAAAGTAACAGCCCTCGCGACTTCAATTTCACTTAAATAACGCATTTTGGACTCAGAAGCACCGAAAAAGTCAAAACTGACGGGTTTACTGTGTCCACTGACTAATTTGATGAGTTTCAGATGTTTGCTTTGTGGTCAAAAACCACTTTGTTTTGAGACTTTCTTTACATTTTGGCGTCTACGATGAAAACGAGCAAACGAATCACCGTAATTCGTTTTGCACTTTGTCAATAAAGGTCTAGAGAATTATATAACAAGAAAAATTCTTGCTTCCATCATTTGCTGGAAAACTTATAGGCGCTCAAAAAAGTGTTCCCCTAATTTTGTTGAGCAGTGTATAAATAAAAACAACAAACACGCCCGGTGCTGGTATAACATAAAACATGTGTAAGCGTAAATATCTCGAAACACAGAACATTTAAAGCTGTAGGCAGTCGTAGGGTAACCTAATGGACGTGTGCGCTTCCCCTTCCTTACGAATTATGACGTGGAACTAAATAACCTGATGGTCGCGATTAAGGCTGATACCCTAGAACCTAAATTCCCAATTCCCGCACTCGTGCTATTGTATGTTCCCTAATCGTACAGTTGTCTTTAAATTTAAAGGTCAAGTAGAAATTACGGTGGTACCCAAGCGACAGCTAGTTTATATATAATTTCTCTTATACAAATTTACAAGTTATATACGCGGTCTGTTGTCTTTCCGCTGAGCCTATCTGGCCTATCAGACTTTCATATTTTGAAACAAATTTTGCTTAACATTTTAACGTAGTTGTTTACAAGTTTAATTATAGCGAAAGTTGTCAAATATACCTGAAGGTTTTTAAAATACATAATTTTAAAGTAATACTTTCTCCAAGAGATCATAGAATTGAATAAAGAACATTGTCGACCTGTGCTTTTTTACAATTACAAAGAATGTTTTGAGGAAATCGATCGAGTGCTTGGTGACAAGTCGTGCTCCTTAGCTACCGTAAAACGGTGGTACAATGAATTTCAACGTGGTCGACTTTCCTTAAATAACAACTATCGAGCTCCTAAGCCAAAAACGGCACTGGTACCGAAAAGAATATTGGTCTTGTACGAAACATGATTGAAGAGGCATTCAAGCAAGTTTACAGATTGATGTGAAAGCAATTGACACCATTTTACACAAACATTTCATGGTGCGTAAGCTTTGTGCTCGTTGGATTCCCCACAATTTGACTCCACTTCAAAAACAAAACCGTGTGGCATGGTGCATATCTACACTGGATCGCTTTGACAATGGATCGTCTCAATTGGTGTACATCATTACAGGTGATGAAACGTGCGTGGGTATACTGCTATGATCCGGAAAGAAAGCACGAGTCGGCAGTTTGGGTCTTTGAGAACGAATCGGCCCCAACAAAAGTTGTTCGTGGAAAACCCGAAACAAAAAGATGGTCGCCACATTTCTTGGAATTACTGGGCATCTTCCCACTGTAGCTCTGGAGGATCGTCGTACTGTTAATGCTGAATGGTACTACAATTTGTTTGCCTCATCTTCTTCAAAATGTTCACGAAAAACGTCCAAGAGAACGGGAATACTTTGAATAATTATAAATAAATGTGTTTTGTCAATAAATTATATATTACTTTACTTGGCTCAGCAGAAAGATAACAGCCCTCGTATACAAAAAAATTAATAATACTCGGGATTAAATATAAAACTAATAATAAAGCATCCAAGCACTGTTAATCTCAAAGAAAATAGTAGTAGAAGTTGAAAATATGCAGTCTAATAGAGAGCAATTGCGGTCAACCAACTGAGTAGTGTATTGTGGTTTAAATAAGAGGGTGGAGTTAAGGCGAAGCTTTAATGGAAACGCTGTAACAGGTATTTTAGAACGAGTAGTTTGTAGAAAGCATTGAACTTATTCTAATTTCCGTCTAAAAAGCGAAACTTTCTCAAAAAACAGTAGCGACATTCAGAACATCGAGTTTTAGGGCAGCTTCTAACTAGTGATGGGCATAATCGAATGATTTCGATAATCCAATGATTTAAATTTCATCACATTGTAAGATTAACCTGATTGTAAATGCCGTTTGATGGTTTTCCGTGTTAAACTATAAATTAGTAAATATTAACGACATTTCTAATTATTTTATTATAACTGATTAATAGTTTACATCGTTATAAACGTAATCATGATGACCGATTTAGCCACTAAATTTTTAAACGGATGTTTAATATGAAAGCCGGACAGATTGCAAATGATCGTAATTGATTAAGATCAAAAAATTTGGTTTATTTGATATTTTTAAACAGTGACATAAATTGCTGAAATTATTTTATTTATTTATCTAGTTTATGACAATAATATATCTAAGTGAATAATAATCAATCTAAAAAATTCTACCTATAATATTTTTGAATTTAAATACGGCAAAGTGGAAATAAATAATCGTAACTACCCGGTTCGAAATTATAAAAAATTACTTTACTAACTAGCTGTACATGCGACTCCATCACATAAACCGGTAAAATATGTTAGTTTGTAGTTTACCTTTTAGTATCTTCTCGAACTAGAAATTCATTCGAATACTACTCAAATTATATATCGACACAAACGATATTTCGATTACCAGCCGAACAACGAACCGAAAGTAATCCTAGAAGTTTTTATCATTCGAATGAATTTCTCGCATCTCGAGATATATGCATAATTGAATAATTCGAATGATTTCATTCGAAATTCGCTACTTCTAACGACCATACCCATCTAGCGACACTAAATGTATAGGAAAGCAGTGTTGGGTAAGTTACTCTAAAAAAGTAACTAAGTAAGTTAATCCGTTACTCGGCAAAAAAGTAACTAAGTAAGTTACTAAGTTACAGAATTATAAAAGTAACTTGAATAAGTTACTAAGTTACCATAAAGTAACTCGTTATTTTTTAAGTTACCTTTTTTTATGAGACGCTACTAATGTACATGCAATTACTACCAACTTACTATCAACAAAAACACACATTTATAAGCAATTATTTTTTAGCAAATATTCTATACGTGGGGGAAGGAACAGGCTTAGACCTTAGAGGCGCTGGTTCAACAATGTTTTTGGGATTTTCCCAGGATTCTTTTTTATTTTTCGTTATTATTGAAATATAGAGACGGTGAATGTATTTTCGTCTGAATTAGACACCCTCAACCTGCGCACAGGCGTTAGGAATGTACTTCCCAGTAATCCGCATACCTGCTCAGAGAGCTTCTAGTTGTTAAAGGA
>JABXWE010006456.1:0-10053 GCA_014611495.1 Limonius californicus | reverse complement strand
CGCCAGGCCTTGCATCATATCACCAGCTTCCGGAAATTCGTATTCGAACTTTAATTATTATAACTTTAGCCTTGTGGATTTTTAGATCCATTTATTTTCAGATTGATGTTACGTCCGGTAAAATGCTTTCCTTGTCATACTTCATTCGCCTGGGAACTTTTCCTCAATTCGAGTTTTCTCGAATTAGTTTGACCTGTTGTCTAAATCATATAATGTAATATTACTACTTTTTTGTATTATTTGTATTCATGTACTGCAACATTTTTGTAGTTTCTGTATTAACCCAATTAATCTGTTGACTAATTTGGAGTCAGTTATAAATTATGGTCTTACCTCAATTCTGGTTTACTCACTTATGTACTTAATTTGTGTTTAATGCAGCTTGAGTGATATTTACAGAATTTTTAGGCATTCATTCAGTTGAATCAGATATTAAGTTTACGGTTTGATTATTTACGACTACCTAGTATTAGCCAAACAGGACTGTATTTATTTTATAAATAATATTTGATAACTCGGGCTTCACCTTAAAATTGTAGGGGCACTCATATTCAGTGTGTACGAATAATTTGTAATTTAACTGTTTATATTTAGCATGGTTGATATACAGGGCGTACCGAATTTGATTTAACCGTATTATTATTATATTTACTGTTTATTTATATTTGTTATTACACAGATCTTCTTGCAAATTTTTATTATGGTACTTTTATGAATATAGAGGCTTTATTTACAGCATTAACTTCACTTTGGTGTGTTATTGTGTTCTTGTTTGTATGTTGTGACCCGTAAGTTTTATTCTTCGTGGTCAGAGTTTTACCTTACTTGGATCCGTTAAGGTGGTCATGAGAATCGCTGCACGAGAATTGGTGAAGGATCTTGGGGCCCTTTTGAGAATATTTTTGTCAATTCACCCCCACCCGTTTCGCAGACGAGTTAGCCGTAGTGAATACACCGAAACGTTTCAGTGCGTTACCCGTGGGTAATAATTCGGTGTTTCAGGTCTGTTACGAAAAGTTTTGTCTTTTGTCCTGTCGTTACCCCTATGGGGGTAGGGTGAAGATTTTTTGTAACAGTTGTCTAAGCAGGACCTCCCAGCTATGTAGCCGCGTTGTTCTTCTGTTTCTCTATCATTGTATTGTTCTTCGACCATATTCCTTATGATTCTTCTGTATATTTTACTAAAAATATTTAAGATCGCAATTTCTATATAATTGTTGCATATATTTTTTCCAAGCTGTTTTCCATTCCATTTGAATTTAGTCTCCATTTATACATTGATTTATTAATCTTGTCAGAAGTTTGAACATCTTCTCCGTTCCACTTTTAATCAATTTAATTGGGATTCCCCCTGCTCCAGGTGCTTTTCCCCTTTCAACGTCTTTACAGTTTTTTCTACTGTGCTTTGCGGTATTTCTATCGTTATATAATTTGCAGTATCTTCCTTACAGTGTGGTTGCCACTGTTTTTCGGTGTTAGGATGGATCTTCACCTTTTCATTTAGTGAAGAATATAATGTCGTTATGAATCTTCAAACTTCACTTGATATTTTTTCTTCAATGTACGTCACCACCTCCCTACATTTCGATTTCCATGTGGTTTGCTTCGCATTTTTTACTTTACGCTTTAAATTATATAACCCAATTAAAATTGATCTGTGGATACTTCTTGGTTTTCGAGTGCTTTATCTCTTACGAGACGTAGTGACCTTCTCTCATTTGCCTATGTTGCGGGTGTAAAGTCCCACAGACATGCTACTACTACTCCGGAGAAGATTTACTGGGCAGAATACCTCGCTGGTTTGCCATTGCTTTGCGAGGCAACGGCCATTAATAACCCGAAGTTCCGGTATTGGGGATACTAAATTTAATGAATTATTAATAGGCATCTCTACATTTTAATCTCACCTGTATATCCTTCAGCTTCTATATCTATGGCCACGTATCTCCTAAATTCATATTTATGATTATTAGTTGATCTTGCGTTGCAGTTCAAGTCAATCCCTACATGATCTTGTTCAATTGTGCCACTGAATCCACATTTTCAGCGCTCAGAATATCACACTACGATGACGGTAGCTAGTTGGGCCATCAGAGTCGAAATATCACACCTATATAATGGTGATCACTTGTAACTGTAAGCCATACTTTGCAGCGTCGAGAATTTCGCGCTTAGATTATATTGATACACTACCGAAGTGAGAATGACACTCCCTGATGTCACTCATTGTAATTGCGCCCATATTCCACAGTACTTTAAGAATATGGTACCCAGATGACAGCTTTCAGTTGTAAGTGAAGCTATATTTCCCTATACCATCCATGTTTTTCAGCGCTCACTTGTCCCTTCAATGACATTTCTAGCTATCAAAAATCCTCAAATATCGCGCTGAGATGGCGAGTATTTAGTTCCAACACTTCAGCGGCTGGAGCATCACCCATGGATCGCGGAACATCCATATTTCTCAGAACCCAGAATATCAATCGCAGACTACAACGCTGAGGTGTCACGGTAGCTACGTTTCTCTGCGCCAGGTTTGACGGTGCGCAATATTCCGTACCACCATGGCAGGAGGTACAGTTGTAATTGTAACCCAACGCAGTAGGATGATATGGCAGAACCTAGTTAAAAGTGCAATGATATACCGAGTTCTGAAGGTGGTGTTAAGTTTTAACTGATGAAATATTCCTTAGCACCTAGAATACAGCGCACATATAACAGCGTTCATTTAAGCGCTACTAAAGATCAAAACTGTCTACAGTAAGTTTTCCAATTGAGACACTCAGTTGTAATTGTTAGTACAATCCTCAATGAGCGCAACATCTGTCTAGATGACAACGCTCAGTTATAGTCTACCAGTGGCGTAGTCACGATTTAATCTTGCAGCCGAGTTGAACGGATAAAACCATTTTTAATGGAAATTCAATAAAATTAATTAAGTAAATTAGAAAAATTTTTTTAAAGAATAAAATCCAGTTTTCTTTTCTTCTTACGAAGCTCTTGAATTATTTCAGTCGTGATTACATTATGTTCTCTGTATATCTTATACTATGTAACTATGCGCTTGGAGACAAATATTTTTGTGGATATATGGAATATGGAATCTCCTTAACGGTTGAGTTTATCGACTATTAACAAGAGTACCTTTCTCGGGTACTTTTGCGTGCCCGATAAGATTATTCAAAACTAAGAAAAACAAAATAATGTTGAAGATATTGTAGGAAACAGTACCTCATCCTCCCACTTGAGACGCCTCTGGTCCACTTATTAAAACGAAACTAGGCACTAACCGCCAACCTTGACGAGTAACGTAAGTATATAACATTTCAAAATATTAGTCCAACTATTATGTACCGTAATTATACACAGAAAAGTGATCGGACTCTAGAACGCTGTAACTCCGTACCCGTACACTTTTTCTGTATGTAAGTTGGATTAAATCGTGTTATTTGGGGCTGTGGTTAAGCTGCGTCGACGCATTTTAGAGACGTCCTGTATATAGCAAAGCCAATCAATCACTTAAATTTTTGTGAAAAAGCGTAAGGTAGAAATAAACCTTTGACTGAGGCATGTTGTAACCGGAAGCGTTGCAACTATTTGTAGTAAGTTATAGATGTTAGGATTTATCATTTTGTCACACTTAGAAATTTTTACTTGAAGAGATTCTTAACGGTTTTCCAAATTTGTTATACCACAACTTTAATTCGGCAATCAAAACTGCTTGATTTTTAGAAGTCAAATAACGGGCATAAAATTCATGCAACTTGCAAAAATCTTTCATTAAACCTGCTGTTAGAGCATCTTTTCCATTGGGCAGAAGAGAAAAAATATTTCAAAACGTCGCGGTGCCGAGTGAAACGTTCATGAAGTTCGGTCAATATTTGGACAATAAATGGAATGAAAATAGTTCTCCTGAAATACTCTTCCACAGAATCAGTTGAAACGTTGGAGCTTAATGTTTGTTTGATGCAATCCTTGGCTTTTTAATGTCAATATTAAAATTATTAGCTTTCTTACAAGCTTCATCATAAATATCTTTAAAAGAAGAATCTGGTGTTGCACAAACGGTATTTAATTGAACCGCAACATCATCAGAGGCCACTGTCAAATTTTATGTATAAGTAGTATACAAATAGAAGACACGCAACAACATAAGGAAAAAAAATTATTTTAATTAGGAAAAGAGTTTTGGAAAATATTCAAGTGTTTTTCCTTTTGCCCCATTGTAGTTTATATTGTTCAGAACGAAGACTAACTCACTTATATAACGTTGATCAATGATAACTAATATGTAATTAATATTACGCCTAGATGATAATGTTTAAATGTTAGTGCCCACATTTGTTAGCCCTTAAAATAATACCTTCAGGTGACGGCGCCTCGTTATAAGTGAACTAATATACCCCAGCAGTCAGAATACAGCTCCCAATTGTAATTCGATTGTAATTACATCCATATTTTTCAAATTTTAGGTTTTTGTGCCTAGATTATGGTGCTAAGTTGCATTTGGGTACATACTCGTTAGCGCCCAGAATAACATGAGATGCAGCGCTTCAAAGCTTTTTACCTCAATTTACTGAAATGTAAATAACTTTTTTTTTTGTCCCATTTTGATTTACTTCTTTGTTTTGGAACGCTAACAGTCCAAACGTAATTGCTAGTGAAGATGCACCCAGATGTGAAAATTTTTGTTTAAAATTTGGAAATTAGGTGTATGTATTACAATTGTTATTTCTATTCGAAATTTTGTAACCATTCTTGAAACGTTAAATTATCGAAAAAAAGCTTATAGCCTTTTTTTAGAAAACAGGATACTAGTTCAGAAACTGCAAAAATCGTAGGTTAACTATCTCATTTTTAAAATATACTCCAATTTACACATTTTTAAATCAATTTTTCACTTCTGGGTCAAATTTCATCCACTTTTCAAACTCAATTGTACATTTTTCCTGCTGAAAATTAAGCTTGTACTGTTGCCTTTCCAAAACAACAAAGTTGATCAATCTGGGACAGGAAGCAAGTTATTTAGATATTTGTGAATTGTTGAAAAAAAAACCTTTAAGCGCCATATCTTCGTAACATTGCCGAATTTTGAAGAACTTACTAAGTATTTCACAGCTTAAATAACATCAGCTACAAGTGGTTAAAACTTTAGGCACATGTTTAGAATCAACTTGTATATTAATATCTACTAAATCGAGCCAACTTTTAGGGTTTAACTGCACTCAGATAACTACACGCAAGTATTTGCGAGATTTTCTTTGCTATGCCGTTTTTATAGCTAAAGCTATTAACATAGTTACTAAAATATTGATGTTTTCATTGTTTTAAGTAATTTACTAGGGTAATTCCTAGAGAGGTGGCCTACATTTTTTTAATCGGGTATATTAAGAAAAAGTCCGATCAGAAGAGTTAAGGCAACGTGGTCTCCGGTCAGTACTTGGATGGGTGACCCGAAGGTTGTGTTAACGCGGCGCCTCTCTCCCACGAGGATTGATCACTATGGGAGAGTAGATCAACAATCCCCCTTATGGGGAGGCCCTTGCCCAACAATGGGATGTTGCGGGCTAATAATAATAATAAAATATTAAGAAAAATACAAGAATAAAAAATAAGAAAGTACACAAATACAAAATAATCAAAAATAAGACGCCCCTAAATAACAAAAAAATTAATTCTAAATCCCGCTAAAAGTTATCTCGCCCAACATGTGTGGGTGAGTTGACTCACTTACTACTAATACTTATTACTTCCCTTTTTTACCACATCTATCACACAAGTTAAGGTACTTGGAGCAATTGTCATGAAACCAGCGAGAACAGTGAACACATTGAAGACAGACTTCTGTTTTAGGCGTAGTTTCATACTTTGTTTCATATTAATCTACGTCTACACTATCTTCACTAGAATCATTACATTCAATTTCTGTATCGGTATCTTTAGATGAAGAGGAAGACACATCGTCTTTTTTCTCTTCTTCAGACCAACATGTTTCCTTCCCTTACTATCTTTTTTTTTCTTCTTAACTTTAGTATGTGGTTTTTAATTTTCATCTTATTTTCTTTTCCAAGCAGCCTACCTGTAGCCAGCGAGATTTTTATAAGTTAGGTACCTTCCTTAAATCTTCTTCTTAACGTAGGCTATGGCATAAACCTCGTTCGCAGTTGCCTTTCCTTTTATAGTCTGTAGGCATTATTATGTGTATTTTTTGCATTCGCATCCCGGCAGTCGGGTAGGTGTATTCGGTTGTTTAGGGTTCCATTTTACTGCCAACTTTAATTCGAACTGTTTACGTTCCTATAGTTTTAGGGAATGTGGGGGAGATTCTTTTAAAGTTGTAGGTTGATTTTGAATTGGGAGAGTGGAATTTCTTGCAGTGTGAATGTCAGAGGGACTTCTTCTTGAGTTATTGGCGGTGCAAGTTGTGGGTTGCTGGTAAAAGTGTGGAAGGTGATTTAAGATTGTTGAATCATCTTGCTTCGTGGATTATTTAAATCATCTTTACCTACATCAGAAGTTAGTTAGTTGCCGGCGAGTTATTTTGGTGTTTTACTAAATTCTCATTGGGTCTAGCTAAGGTTAATTAGCACTACCAGAAAAGTTGATACGTTACCGCATGCTATGTGGAGTTTCGTGGGACCGTTTTCCGACCAACCAGCCTGTCTACATGCTGTACGGCGTTGGAGACACTATGCCACCGAAGGGAAGGTTCGAACTTTGGCGAACTTCCGTATACGTTGTCCAAAAGATGCCTGCAGGAGCTGCTAGTTCAGCTTGATCAACTGCCGCGTCCTCCATAATCGTGTTTAGATTCACTACCTTGGTGCGACCGTATTCAGGGAGCTCCGATGCCCCCTAAATGTAGCTAGGCATGTTCCAGACTCAACGGGGAAGCCGATACTGTGAAGGATTTTATAATTTTTGTCTTTTTGGTATTATCTACCGTTTTGAACATCATTGTGCATTGGCGACTGGTCACTTACCTTCAGTAGGTGCAACGAGTTACATTTTTACCTGTTTCGTCACTGCACACTCTGTTATTTAATTAACGTCTTGCTGTGTTCCATGCGGCACCAATTTGTAAACAATTTTTTTGAGCACTAAATTTCTGCCCGCTGTCAAATGGGGCTGTGTCTATTTTCACGGCTGCGGGGCAATTGCAATTTAGACAATTGGGAACTTAATTGTTGATGAGCAAAATTTTTTGTATTATAGGACAATTATGTGCATTGATTAATAGCGGTAAATAATTCGGTTCGGCGCTACCGTTTATATTTTACGCGGTGGTTAAGCTGACTTAATGCCAGGCCTTGCGTCATTTCACCGGCTTCCGGAAACTCGTATTCGGACTATTTATTATTAAGTTAGCTGTGTGGATTTTTAGATCGGCGTATTTTCAGATAAGGGTTACGTCCGCTAAATTGCTTTCCTGGTCATACTTCATTCGCTTGGGTACTTTCCCTCAATTCTAGTTTTCTGGAATTGTTTTGACATGTTGTCTAAATCATTTAAAATAATATTGTAATATACTTCAGCATTTTGTATTTTCTTTATTTACTCAATTAATCTCTTGACTACTGTTGACTCAGTTCTAAATTATGGTCTTACCTCAATTTTGGGTTACTCCCTTTTATATTTAATATGTGGTTAACGCAGCTTAACTGATATTTACTATGGTTTTACAGAATTTTTAGGCATTGATTACGTTGGGTCAGATATTGAGTTTACCGTTTGATTATTTATTGCTACCTATTATTTGTCACACAGGACATTATTTACTTTATGAATAATTTCTGATAACTTGGGATTCACCTTAGAATTGTAGGGGCACTCTTATACAGAGTGTGCGACTAATTTGTAACTTAACTGTTTACATTTAGGACGGTTTATATACAGGGTGTACAAACTTGATTTAGCCTTATTATTATTTCATTTACTGTTCATTTATTTTTGATTAACCAGGTGTTCATGAAAATTTCTATTATGTTACATTTAACAATATAGAGGCTTTATTTACAGGATTCCCTTCACTCTGGTGTTTTATTGTATTCTTGTTTGTATGTTGAAACCCGTAAGTCTTATTCTTCGTGGTAAGAGTTTACCCTTACTTGAATCGGTTGTGGTAAGTCATGAGAATCGCTGCACGATGATTGATGAAGGATCTTTGGGCCCTTTTGAGAAATTTGTTGTCGGTTCACCCACACCCGTTTCGCAGACGAGTTAGCCATGGTGAACTCACCGAAACGTTGCCGTGAGTTACCCGTGGGTGATAATTCAGTGTTTTAGGTCTGGTACGAAAAATTGTCTTTCGTCCTGTCGTTACCCCTGTAGGGATTAGTGTGAAGATTTTTTGTAACAGCATAGCTAAAAATCAAAAATACATTCGGTATTCATGTAATTAAACATAAGCCATTTCTTCCAGCTTGACCCCCAGGTCAATTAACCCAAAGCAACTGGGGGAAATAAGTCACCTCTTTATTCGTTAAGGCAACTTTTAAGTAATCTCAATCTAATTCACATAGCCTAAAATATATAATCAAGTCGCCGATAATTAAAAAAAGCCAAAACAAACCAAATACCAGGAAGAAACAGTAATACCTACTTACCTTGTAGACATTTTTGAAGGCGTTCGAAAAAAAACCTTGATAAATAATTTATTTTATGACAGCAAACTACACACTGTAGAGTGCACAATGCCACATAAACTTCTGATTTACAAACACTAATTGATCGGCGCCACCGCGATCACCGTTAAATCAAAAATGCATCTAACCCATTGAGTCATCTCGCCCGGAATTACCCTGAACTTCGTGTATTTTGATTTTTACCAAATCATGTAAGTAGCGACGCTTACAACCGTCTCTAATATTTGTCTTTAATTTTTTTCTTTATTTTCCGACTCCTTAATGCATTAATGCATGAAACTTTACACTCCTACAATAACAGTTATAAATGGGAAGCAAGTTCTTATCACAACAGAATCAAGTGTACAGTAACAGACAAATTACGTCGCATTTTGAAGCAAAGCACTGTTGTTAATCCCAAGGAACGTTCCTGCAAGATATTGCTTCTCGCGGTTCTGCATACAATACAGGAAATTCTGTTCCCGAAATGGGGTCAAAATGAATCTCATGATTCACTTGCCTCTGGCAAGATAACGTGCGTACGCCTGCGGTCCTCCTATATTAATAAATTAAGACAACCGTTCAAATTGGTTTACGGTGCCGTACCTTCATGCAAAATTCTCCACACATTTATCTAACATTAGTTTCCTCTACTGCCGCCACTAAGCAAGCAGTTGTGAAATGATAAACCACAATATAAATTATGGTCGGGGGTTGTGTACCGCAAAGATAAATATACTAATGAATTATAATAATTAAGGAGGTCGTAAATTTTCCTAAATTATTTACTGGGGCTGCGTATTCCTCATACTGAAAAATTATAGCCTGAACATAACGCCGGTAAGTGTGATGCTTGAAGAATAGCGAAATAAAATTCGGAATGGGCACTTGGCTGGAAACTTTCATCTTGGACAAAAATTATAAATGTGTTCCTCCTCTATTTAAGTTCTAAATGCTATTTTGGATTGTGCAACAAAACTTGTATTTGATAGATAATGCGGGATCTATTCGTTTATTGGGAAAAGACAGCAGTATTGTTATCAGTTTTGTGAATTCATAAGAGATGTCACATAAAACACTACCAAACTCTTAAAGTCTGAAATTTATTACGAGTATATTAGTGTTCCCGGAAATATGACAAAGAAAAACTCTAGAAAGCGTAATTTTCTCAGTTTGCATTTTCCCGTTTCGCATTCATTATCTCCTATTACATTTGCTTCCGCAATTAATTACGGCTCAGTTCTAACCGTCAGGTTTCTTTGGACAGAGTCGTATATTGGCGCAAAAGAGCTCAACCTGTTTAATGCCACAAAGCAAGTATACAAACAGAGAGTATATTGTCGATGGGGCTCTTCCAACCGGTATTTTACCGCTAGGATACACTAGCGATCCCTTTAAGCGGGTTGCGGTATGCCGTTTACCGCAGGAC
>JABXWE010006455.1:0-35668 GCA_014611495.1 Limonius californicus | reverse complement strand
AGGATTTCGTATTTTTTGTAACATACTTGTTTTTTATTTAATTACATTTGTTTGGCGTATTATTTGATCAAACTTTGTCGAGGTTAAGTGTACCAATAAAACTTGTCAAGATACGAAACCAAACTGTTGTGTAATTGAAAATAACTTACCTGTTGCAGTGGGCACACTCCGGGGGTTATCTGGGTATGTCTTTGTATATCGTACCAGAACTCTCCTAAGTACTTGTTAAACGCGTTACAGAAATTTTTTTCTCGAATAGTGAAGAGTTCTACATAGGTATTTCCAACAGTTTTTGTTTGTATCAGTATTGCCATCTGAAATTACCAACCAATAAATTGCAAATAAATAATAAAAGTAGATATTTAAGGATTAAATACTCCTATATTATCTCCCACGGAAAACGGCAGCGTTATATTATGTGTTAAATACTGATTGCCATTTTCCTTAGTTACGTGTCCGTAGTATTTTACTTGAAGCTGGATGTTATTGCAAACCTCAAATCTCTTTACTTTAAAATTAGTAAAGGTACCCCGCACTTCATGCTGCTAAAAAAACAAGTTCATTGCGCTTATATACTTAGGATTACAAAACAAATTGATGTTTGACAGTACATACACAGACGTACACCGTAAGCAAAGTGATAAGAAACACAGATACATTTTTCATTTTCAAACATAACTCTACCAAACTCTGTAAGGAAATGTGGTGCCTTTAAAAAAAAGCATTACCAATGTTTATCGAGTGTGGGCACATATAATTATTTTGTTGTTGGGTTCTGTATTTATCCAACCAAAACTGCTAAATTTTTATTGCGATAAAACGACAAAATGATGACAGTAGCACGTTAAATTACGAATTACGATTTGATATTTTATCTTTTACGACCCAGTTTTCAGTAGAATTTAACTATCCTTGCTAGCAATAGTATTATTTTAGATGTACTTATGTATATACAGGGTGTAAAAGAAATAGGTACAAATATTTAAACCAGTAACAGATTGGCTCAAGTAGAATTCAATGGTACTATTCATTTTTCAAAAATGATTAAGTTTATTTTTTTGGATTAAAAAATAAAATAAAATTTTGTCTGAGAACTGCTGATGATACATAGAAAATGCATTTAAGCTGTAGAAGGTTATTACTTAATTGTAAAGTAAATCCAAAGTGGCAAACACATAAAAACTCGTCTGGCTTGTGATAAACTACGGAATTGGGAGGGGTCAAGGTTCAATTGAATAAGTTGGACATTTTTGTAATTAGAAGGCATTTAAGAATTTAATTTACCGCTAAATTAAATTTTTGCCTTTTCACTTTATCATGGGGTATAAACATTATAAACAAGTGCAGCTTCATGAAAAAAAAATACTCCAAACGCATAAAGCATAAAGCATAAACGCTTTTAAAAAGGACTAATGTATTTCAGAACACCCATCATTTATTTAAATCAATTTTAACATAACTGAAAATATATATAAAAAATATAATTTGTAGTCCACGAAAAATTGTCCTATAACAAGTGACAAATCAAAAAATTTTACAGCTACCTCTACAAAGTCGATATGCAGATAATTATAGTTAATTAAACTATGAAATTGCTAAGATGAACCAATATGATTAGGAGTATTTTATAAGCATAACATTAAATACGGAATTTATTAAATATACCCAGCATCACTACGATATTTAGAACACCTAAATACGTATTTCGACAACTAAGCTTCCATCTTCAGTAGGAATTAAACCTACCTAAAGTAAATATCATCAAAATTCCGTTCCATCTCTTAACCAAACGCATTAAATAAAATACGCAAGCAAATAAATTCCAAAATTGTCTGTTGTTCAAATAATAACATTTTATAATTTGTTGGGAAACCCAACGACAAAGTGAAAACGAAATAAGTATTTAGGTATTCTAAATATCGTAGTGGTAAGTGGCTTTCCAAAGGTTATTTAGTAAACCACCGTCTCCAATCAATCCTATTATAATGGATTTTATTAATTTGCATAAAAGTTATTACAATATCAAATGTATACGTACTTTATGTTTGCTGCTATTTATTGTTGTTCCGTCATTATCACAATTCCAACCAACCTACATGATATTTTATCAGTTAACTCGTTAAATGTACAGTAGGTTAATGTTGCATTTACATTGGCTCTGATAGGTATCAATAAAATTATAGAGGGTGTATCAGAAATAGGTACAAATATTAAATCTGATGGTAGATTACAATATATACAAACTAGAAAAAACATTTCTTTGGCAATAGGACCGTTAAGATATGAGAAAATAATAATTGAAAATTTGGCCCAAAATTGTTTGACTACCGCAGGGTAATAACAAAAATTTGAGTTCAAAGACATGTCATGCAAAGGAGAGTAAGATAGAAGTGCAAAAATATTTCTTATCACATGCCACAAACCAATACTATTAGGTAGGTCAGTAATTCCTATTCAGTCTGTTGTTGAAGCTGGCAAGCAGTGTTTCTACCAAAAGCTCAGGAAACGCTCTAAGGGCAAGGCAAAAGTACTTAGAGCGATATCCTCAGCGCCGCATTCCAAACAGCCGTACATTTACTAGAACAGTTCAACATTTACGGGATTATGGCACATATCAATCAGATAAACTATTTTTATGTTTTTTTCAGTTATGTTGAAATTGATTTAAATAAATGATGGGTGTTCTGAAATACATTAGTCCTTTTTAAAAGCGTTTATGCTTTATGCTTTATGCGTTTGGAGTATTTTTTTTCATGAAGCTGCACTTGTTTATAATGTTTATACCCCATGATAAAGTGAAAAGGCAAAAATTTAATTTAGCGGTAAATTAAATTCTTAAATGCCTTCTAATTACAAAAATGTCCAACTGCTTCAATTGAACCTTGACCCCTCCCAATTCCGTAGTTTATCACAAGCCAGACGAGTTTTTATGTGTTTGCCACTTTGGATTTACTTTACAATTAAGTAATAACCTTCTACAGCTTAAATGCATTTTCTATGTATCATCAGCAGTTCTCAGACAAAATTTTATTTTATTTTTTAATCCAAAAAAATAAACTTAATCATTTTTGAAAAATGAATAGTACCATTGAATTCTACTTGAGCCAATCTGTTACTGGTTTAAATATTTGTACCTATTTCTTTTACACCCTGTATATACATAAGTACATCTAAAATAATACTATTGCTAGCAAGGATAGTTAAATTCTACTGAAAACTGGGTCGTAAAAGATAAAATATCAAATCGTAATTCGTAATTTAACGTGCTACTGTCATCATTTTGTCGTTTTATCGCAATAAAAATTTAGCAGTTTTGGTTGGATAAATACAGAACCCAACAACAAAATAATTATATGTGCCCACACTCGATAAACATTGGTAATGCTTTTTTTTAAAGGCACCACATTTCCTTACAGAGTTTGGTAGAGTTATGTTTGAAAATGAAAAATGTATCTGTGTTTCTTATCACTTTGCTTACGGTGTACGTCTGTGTATGTACTGTCAAACATCAATTTGTTTTGTAATCCTAAGTATATAAGCGCAATGAACTTGTTTTTTTAGCAGCATGAAGTGCGGGGTACCTTTACTAATTTTAAAGTAAAGAGATTTGAGGTTTGCAATAACATCCAGCTTCAAGTAAAATACTACGGACACGTAACTAAGGAAAATGGCAATCAGTATTTAACACATAATATAACGCTGCCGTTTTCCGTGGGAGATAATATAGGAGTATTTAATCCTTAAATATCTACTTTTATTATTTATTTGCAATTTATTGGTTGGTAATTTCAGATGGCAATACTGATACAAACAAAAACTGTTGGAAATACCTATGTAGAACTCTTCACTATTCGAGAAAAAAATTTCTGTAAAGCGTTTAACAAGTACTTAGGAGAGTTCTGGTACGATATACAAAGACATACTCAGATAACCCCCGGAGTGTGCCCACTGCAACAGGTAAGTTATTTTCAATTACACAACAGTTTGGTTTCGTATCTTGACAAGTTTTATTGGTACACTTAACCTCGACAAAGTTTGATCAAATAATACGCCAAACAAATGTAATTAAATAAAAAACAAGTATGTTACAAAAAATACGAAATCCTTCAAAGTAATTTTCTTGACTCACCATACACTTACTCTGATTATCTTGTCATTTCTAGAGGGAGTTAGGAAAGTTTTTTCAGGTGCTCTGCCAGGGCCGCTTGAATTCCTATGATCGACACGAAATGAGTTCTATTTAATGAAATTTCAGTTTTTAGAAGGGGCCATAAAAGGCGGGATCAGGTGAATACGGCGGAAGCGACCAATTAAATTTATCGACCAGGAACTGAGAACTATGACATGAATTTCAGGCTCTCTAGTTTTTATTATTAATTCTCTGTTTATTAGACTGAGTCAAATGAAATTTCGTATCATTGGCTAATTTCCTAATTGGCAATATTTTGTTAAAAAGAATTATTACACACCCAGGAGCAACCGGGCCTTTATTCATCCTCAAATGATTCTATACACCCAATAAATCGTTCACACCATTTGTATAAAGTCTTTAGGGTAACAACCCAAACTACTTGGATATTTACTAACATTACACGAATGTCCGCTATACTCTTCCGTAGTTTCCATGTTTATGGTCCTTTTATTACAATATGTACGTTAAACACTGCTTTACAAAAAATGACAGCTGTGAATGTTGACTCCTAAAATATTAGCAGAAGAGCGCTGTCGTTCAATGTATTATTACCTGAAATCTATGCCTAATGCAGCTAATTTGTAATGAACCAACGTCATTTTAGGGAATATACCACGGCAACCACATTCTCTTGCAGTTTGAGAAAATAACCCTGCAGACGTTTCCATTTGGAACACTAAGATTTACAGTGGAAGGGATCGACAACAGCAATAAAAATACTTTGTGGTGTCTATTTGCGGAAGTCGATAACGTTGTGAACTAATGGAATTCAGAAATGTTTACAGTTCATTAGAAGATGTAATCAAAATACAGTACTGAAAAGTGTAGAACAAATAGTATCTTGCTGGTTAATATATAAATGTGCGTTTTTGTGTGTTGAGTTTTAAATAAATTTAGAATACCTCGAAGGATTTATTTATTTTTTACCCCTTATTACCTAAAGTATTATCAGTTTGAGGATTTTCCATATTTGATTAAAAGGTCCCTTTAAGATTTTGTTAAAGAAATTCTTGAAAAACATTTTCAATCGAAATGGCAGTTTCTACGAACAACTGGAAGAAGCAGGTATGGGTTCAACGCCTGTGTACATGGCAGACTTCGAAACCAAAGACTAAGCAACAAGTAAATAATCCGAAACCTAAATCTTGATTCAGATATGTAGATGGTACCTGTGTAGATTAGTTTCTAGAGCATTCCAATTCAGTTCACAATAATATCCATATTACCATAGAAGGTCGGAAATTTATTGGTTACAAAGAAACCGAAAAGCAGTTTGGGGTATGCCGCATACAAAAATGTAACAGACATACAAATTCGCATCGTCTTACGCGGAAGACCACGTTACGTAACACTATAGCAACCAGAGCAATATAAATCTCAGATATTAAACACCTACAGGAAGACGCTTTGTCTTGTGCTTTAAACCTGTTGTAATGGATCCTATATAACGGTCATACAACCATAAATACAATGAGCAATCCATAGATCTGAAAAGAGCAATCCATATCTTCGGAACCCTTTAACCTTACAGTAAATATACCAATGCTCAAATAAGACATCTTCTCAAAAGTTGTAGGGTAATCCAGTCTTCACGATTAAAGGAACCTTAGGCAATGGTTGGCAGATCCGCCAAAGATCAAACATAGAGCTAAAAACCAACCAGCTTTCACTATATTTTCTGTTCTTGTGGTAAAAACTATATCAGACAAACGGATTGCTTGCAAACACAACCGCATCATAAAGTCGGCGCTGGCGGGACACACTTGTATAACTGGAGTTTGGGAACGCATGACTACTTGGGTAGAATACCTCATTTATTCCCACGAAGCAATTAAAATTGAGAAACAACCTAACAATAACAACACAGGGAAAGGATTTAGGCTTAGTGAAGCTTGGATGCCGGTAGTTTAACTTTTAAAGGTTTAAAAGCATGTTCGATGTCACGGTCATGCTTCACTTCACCCGTTCCCGCCTAACGATGGCGGTCGACTAGAACTCCGTCGTTCTACACAACTGGCTCAAGTAAGCTAAATACTTCTACATTCTGGAATTAAATTCAGTGCCCTTATTAGTCTGAAAATGCGAGGGGTATGTCTTGTGAAAAGTTAGTTTGTAAATAACGATAAGTAGTAAACAAGCTGTTGTCCATTAATGTTTCTTAATGAAAATAAGATACATCAAGAAAAAAGCTTTGGTACTCCAGGTACACCAAATCTACACAGGTCTTTTGCGACGTTCGGCCGCTTTTATTGAATGCACCTTGTATGCGCGATGTTTATTTAGCTTTCTGCAAACGCAGCTTTAACCCATGTTTCCCAAAAGTTCCGAAAATATCGCTTAAAGTTCCGATTTGGAAAATTTTGTCGTATGACGTAGTATTGAAAAATCTGCCAAACTAACTGTGAAAACACTACTACACCCCGGGACTGACTCAAACTTTACATCCCCTTGAAGGGCCAATTTTTCATCAGAGAAGGTAAATTTTCAAAACCCTTTGGTAGCCACGCTTCAGCTGCTCCGTTTCGTTTATTGAGGGGTGGCCGTCTGAAACGCACGTCGCTGATTGTGAAATCTTGTGCAACTAGTTTATATTTTGTCTGTAGGATAAAAGTGATTCGAAGAACTTTGCGATATGAGAAAATACTACGTGTACAAGACCTTTCTGCAGTACCTTTTTTTTTCATGTATTGTTGACCTAGATTTAATGGTTTTTTTTTCACCTGTGCGTGACCTTGTTATTTTAAGAATGTTTGTTTTAAACTGTGTTTTTTAATAATGTTGATCTTCGTTTATTACGAAATTATAATCATTTAACCATTTTGTGTGTATTTTGCCCACTTCTCTAATTTAACTAAATGCCTTGTTAAGCTCAATTCTATTTTATTTGGATCTCTATTAATCCTGTTACATACATGAAATTAAATAAACATTTTCCCACCCTATCTCTGCTTTCCCCTTTAAATTTTAACAATTTGTCAATTAAATAACAATGAAACAAATATTATCAAAGTTTAAACAATCAACACACTTGCTCTTGCATTTTCTCTAAAGCTTCAGCCGCCGGTGCAATTCTAGTTGTTTGTTCTTCAAAAAGGTTGAACGCACACTTGCAGCTTGATCGTAGAATTTCTTAAGAAATTGGAGATCTCATCGGTGTATAAGTTCTCAGAGGTAAGTAACATACTTCTGAATTTTATTTATCATTATTTGTTGATGTGAAAGTTTTAAACATTTGCGTAATTCATGAACAGCAACACTTGTCAAAATTATAGTTTCTTCTACAAATCATATTAAAAAACAGGAACTTTAACATATCACTACATTATGACAGTTATAAACGTCATTCGATGTTAAAAACAGAAGAATGTCGAGAAACAGATGAAGCCATCCCACGCCAATACTAGATTTGATGATTATTGTATTAAGGGTAAGATAAAATACGCAACGCTGATCCACGAACAACAATAAATAATTGGTTTTATTGATATTAACATATACTTAACGTAAATTTACAATATTTACGGAGTAGCAAAGAAAAACGTATTTTTCTTTGAAATTTGCATCGCTACCCCCACACCGAAGATGACCAAACTTAATTCTTTTTACATTGGTCCCTATGCAACGGAAAGAAAAAAATAAGCTTTCAGCGAGCGTTGCTTAGGAACTTAGCAATACAAACATGTCTCAAGCAAATATCCTGTCTTTTTCAGGCAATCAGAAGAAAAGGAGAGAATTACAAAATTTGAATAGATCTTAATTATTATTAAAATAGCTTTCCCAAAGACAAAATCTTACTTTAAGAACATAAATCTGGCAAACAATATATTATAACATTTTCAGATTATAAATGTTCGAAGGTTTCCAGTTGATATAGCGCGATTTTCCAAAAAGCATGAGAACTAAAAGAGATATACTATGTGGTCCAGTTTTCTCGAAATAGATTATATTGGGAACTTCAGCAGATTAATTTCAAATAGATCAATGATTAATAATTTCCTATTTAATTATCTTTAAAGTCAGATTATTACCATTTCAGATACATTCAGTTAGTTTCCAAATATCTCCGGTTAAGTTAACCGATAGTTAACTTTCCATTACTCTGCTCCTCCATGTACTTTTACTCATTAACCGGTAGTTAGATTGATAGGTAGTTAAACTATGAAAGGATGAAATACCTTAGAGATTTTGTAATAAGGAGATGTTTAAAACTTGTACGAGTACTTGACCTATTTAGCTTTGTAATACTACTACTTTATTTTTTCTGATATTCTAAATTATTACGTGTAATACATTTCTAGACAAATTGAAATATGGAGTGCTAAAGGTAATGTTTTCTCGTTTTCAAACATGTTGTTTTTCACAAACACATTTATATTTTCCGCTAACTTTCGTTTTATTAATTATCCTCTGCCTAATGATTTTAGGATTTCCATTGTATAAGTTTGAAAGCTTCTAAATAGACGCCATTGAACAGTGGTGCCATAGAACAGTGGTGCCGTAGAACCATGCCCAACTGAAACTAATTATACTACTTCCTGCTGTATCCATAATGACACCATCTAAAAAGCAATAAATTAGTCTACTGGAAACTCTTCTGATACTAATATTATACAATTCAAAGTGATTGTACAATATGCTGTTTGAAATCATTGTTTTGGGAATCATTACAACGAGTTTTCAAGTAAGGGTAATCTAATGTAATTAATTAGAAAATGTATTACCACAAAGTGAATTCATAGGCTGCAGTCGAAGCATCGTACAGCAACTTCGATGTAAAGCGTTTCGAAGTGTGTAACAACACCCAAAGGGAAATAAAATACCAAGGGAATATCATCAGAGAACACGGCAACCAATTCCTAACCTTCCATATTAATTCACCAATTCCTTGGGATGAAAATCTTGGTGTAAGCAACAAACAAAAATTATTTAAGCGAAGTTTTAATAATTTTGAGAAACTGTTAGTTTGAATGCCTGATCCAAACAAAAACTATTGGAAATATTTTTGTGGAACTGTTTACAATACGGGAAAAGAGTATTTGCAAAGCGTTTAATAAGTATTTGGGAGAATTCTGGTACGACATAGAAAGAGCTGCACAAATAATACCAGCGGGAGTTTGTCCGATTAGAGAAGTATGTATTTACAATTTATTGCTGGGTATTAACATTTTTATTTAACTCTTTTTCTAAGAATTTCTGAAGTCTTAATCTAACATTTTAGGGTTCATATCATGCCCATCACACTCGACTGGACTTCACTAAAATATCCCTGCAAACATTTCCACCCGGAGAACTCAGATTTACTATGAAAGCTGTTGACAACAAACACGCACACAACATTAAGTGGTGTTTGTTGGTTGATGTTGAAAATGTTATAGATTAAGTGTAACATGTAACTCAGTTTGTAGTTCAAAAATACAATAATTGTTGAAGCTTCAAAGGACATTGAAATCTGCAATTTTATTTGGTGTCAATTTAGTAGTATTAGATTGGTGGGGGGGGGTTTGAGACGCCCCGCAATATGCCTTTGATGGCCCTATTTACTAGCCCCTGGCTTTCCCCCTTAGTCATCGCTACTACCCTGTCCAAGTGTTGTTATGTGATTTTCAAATTTGCCGCTACACTTCAATTAATTTCTTAATTTGTTTGCCGCTTCCTAGGAATCAATATCGTCGAAGTAAGGTCCCGTTGCCTTTTTGAGTTAGTCCATTTTCGATCTTTGGGGGCTCCGGTCGCCCGTACGGGGGCCGTAATTACGCTAAGTGCTGCAGGGGAGGCTCTTGGGTTTTTTTTTGTAAGGGGTATCTGTTATATGTGTTCCGTTTCGCTGTTGTACCAAGGGGTATTTAACAGGCCGTCGGATACTGCCGGATTAAATAGGAATAACTTGATTCAATCCCAGTAAAAGGCAATTCTTTGGTGAATTGGCCAATCGCCTTTCGGCGGATCAACTTCGAAGCCCAACTCCCGTGGTTCTGCAGCCATTTCTTCATACCATCGAAGAGTCCTGTCTTGCGTTCAACGTTAGCAGCCTGTTGAAATCGCCGTTATATTGTGCCGTCTCCTCCGAACTTCACGGTAAAAACTAAAGTTTTGTGTTTTGTGAAGCGAAAGCCTACGTGTAACTTGCAAAATTCAATATCATTGAATCTTTTTTTGGTATCTGGAAACAGGAAGCGACCGTCAGTTGTGGACTGTATTTGTTTGAAGTATAAAGTATGAGAAATTTTGTTTCATATGTTGTAATTTTCCTGTAAGCTCTACGCCGTTGGCCACACAGATTCATGACAACATAAATATTGTGCGTCAACAGCGCCGAGTTTCTCTGAACGTTCAAGAATTAAAAATTCTGTAATTCAAACTTGTTGTGTTATAACTTGCCATTTCGTTGTATTGTCATATGTCAAACATTTCATTATATGTGTTTTAAAGTTTACTGTCTCTTATTGTGTCTTTTGTACTTGCTGGTGTAAGAATTTTGCAAGCTTCAAATATATAGCTGGAGGCACAATAAAGGTAGGCTCCATTCCCGTAAGCTGTTGGCTTCTTGGCCTTCCACGAGGACCTACACAATCAGCTGGATTTGGAAGGTGGCGCCCACTTATTTTGACTCGCCCTGTACACAACTAAAGATTTTCTCCCATAAGCGATTTTCACGAACTCCCCCTACTCCTCTGAGCTAAGCTGTAGGCCCTTTTCCATCAAGTTAGTTACGAATCGTCGAAAAAGCTCGATTGGCCTGTAACAAATTGGCGCCGCAACGAGGGTCTTTTTTTGCGACCGTAACAGTGTCTAACCTCTCTCCTATCCTCCTGTTCTTCCTTACCGAGCCTTTCTGACCTGATGAATACCAAAATGTCTGTCCAAGCGAGGAAGTTCAATAGTACTACTACATTCGTATACGTTCAATATTCCCGCATCGATTAATAGATGATTACATTTTGAACAATCCGCTCTGGTCAGCACTCGGATACTTAGACCCATATAGTGGAACACGCAATAGGTTTAGTATAATTTTTTTTTATATTATCTTTTACAAGTTAGTTGGGGAGCAGAAGATTGCTTTAAAAACGCGGTGTAGATAAAATGAAAATCTGACAAGCATATTTATTACACAACATTAACACGTTTAAAAACTCGAAATGATTCATTTACTTGCCACAAACATAAGCGTAAATTAGTTTAATGCTAGAAGATGTAAGAATAAACTCGTATACATAAATATACATACACACATATATTAATATATATATATGTATATATATTTATATATATGTATATCTCCCCCCTACTAACTTTCGAACGAGTTTATATTTCTTCACAAAATTTTGTGTGCTTCAATGGGAGACTAAATACTACTTTTTACTACATACTTAAATTCTATAACTTTTAAAATAGCGGCTAAGCGCCAATTTGAAATATCTTTTTAAATGTCAATGTGGGTCGACTGAGACTTCATTTGAAAGGTCTCTTTGAGTAGAGTATAATTCTAAATTTTGGGAACATTTTATAGATTCAAAAACAAATGACAGACTTCCAAATTATCTGTTTCTGATACTAAGCAAAACGCTAAAAAATGTAGAAAGCGAAACAACAGAAGTACAACAACTACTGTTAAAACTGGTGATTCTGACAATAATTATGGCTAATGTTCGAACTTTGCAGGAAAAAACTGAAGCAGTTTTTATTTTTGCTGAAACCAATCGAAACTTTCACGAAGCCGAAAAAATATTTAATGAATGTTTTCCCGATCGTCCTATTTCGAGGACGTATTTAAGAGAACTTGAGCTAAAATTTATTAACACTGGAAGTGTGCAAAACAGGAAAAACCTTGGACGACCCGCAATTTCAGAAGACAAACAAATTCAGATAATCGGTGAAATGGCAACTTACTTCACATGTAACTGCGATATGTGATGTATCGGCGACAACTGTCAAAACAGTTTTTATAGTGGCATAAGTTCCATCCATATAAAATGAAGATTTTACACCAGTTGATTGAAGATGATCCGGATAGAAGTATTGAATTTTGTGAGGTCATGGCCCAAACCATTGCAAGAAACCCATCCTATCTTCGCAATATCTGTTTTAGTGACGAATGCAATTTTTTTAAATGGGTTTGTTAACAGAGAAAATGTAAGATATTGGTGTGATGAAAATCCCCATGTTTTCCGGGAAGGTCACATTCAATTTCAGCAAAAATTGAATGTCTGGATAGGAATACTTGGCGACCATATCATAGGTCCCTTATTTATCGACGGAAACCTTACTGGGGAATTGTACTTGCATATGCTGCAAAACCTCATTCATCCGTTACTAGTTGAGATTGCTGAAAATAATCCAAACGAATTTGACATGGATATCATATTCCAGCAAGATGGCGCTCCTCCACATTTTAGCAGAGAAGTTCGCAATTATCTCGATGCAATGTATCCTCGACGATGGATTGGTTGTCGTGGTCCAACAGAATGACCTCCGCGATTCCCTGACTTGACTCCATTTTACTTTTTTTGTGGAGGTATCTTAAATCAAGGTTTTTCAAACAGAACCCGATTCCCTTTTGAATTTACGACGTACAATGGCAGAGGCTTGTGCAAATATCGGAGTTGAAGCTTTCCAGATAGTACAGGAAGAATTAAATAGATTTTTCTATTTTCAAGAAATCCAAAGAGCACACTTTGAACATTTATTAAAATAGTATTACTATTTAGTTTTTCTTGTATAAAATAAGTTTTGTGGTGTTTTAGAATCTTCTTCTTCTTCTTCATTATTATTCAATGGTGAGCATTATGAAAGCGTACCTTTTTTGCTTTATTTCTTAGTTTTTTCCATAAACTTGTTATTTTCAATCATCTGTCATTTTGTTCTGGATCAATATTTTTTTATGAAACTCAAAAATCAGACCCAGAATTAAAATACCTTTCAAATAAGATGTCACTCGACCCCCATTGCCATTTATAAAGATATTTCAAATATTTTTAAAGTATAAAATATCGTCGTTCAAAAGTTAGTAGGGCATTTTACGGCCGCACTGTATATAGTTGAAAAGATAATTTTCATTAACAAATTATTATTTACTTCCAGTTACAGTGCCAACGATCACACCTGATGCCACACAACTGAACGTTGCATCTCCTACAAAAATATGGGTCCTGAAGTCCGCAAGAAGACTTAAGAATTCGTACTAAAAATCGCTGTCTCGGGTATTACGGTTAAAATTTATACTTGTGAGCACATAATTTGTTGTATTTCAAATATTTGTCTAATACTAAACAGCAGTTGTTTGTAATGCATTTTGTAATTTCACATTCTATAAGAAAGAGAGTGATCATTTTAATTCAAACGGCAACAGTATTCTTTGGATAGAAGCTAGACTTGCCTTACAGATACACTTAAAGGGTGTTCTCGACAGAATAAGCAGCTAACCTTTTAATTATGTTTCTCAGTTCAATTATTTAACGTTAATATGGTTACCTTCCTGGGATGATGTAACGGTTAACCACAGAGCATAGCTTCTGGGTATGTTGGGGAGATGCCCCAAAATCGACTTTCGAGGTATGTCAAGAAGGTGCACAAAAGATTACTTTCAAGGTTAACTTTTAGACATCTTTTATGGTTAGTCAAACGATGACTTTCCAGGTTAGCTTTTAGACATCTTTTATGGTTAACCAAGAGATAACTTTCAAAGTTAGCTTTTGGACATATTTTATGGTTAACCTTTCCGTGACATTAAGGTTGCTTTATGGTTAACTAATATGTGACATAGTAAACCTACAGGTTAACTGTCGGTTAACTAATGATGACCTTGTATTTTTGAGATGTTAATTGTTAGATATATTTTGGGTAACTTTGGTTATGTGGGATATTTTTAAAATTTTAAAATAGTCAATTCCCAAAATCGCAAACAGTAGTATCTGACTTTGAATATCACATACATACTTTGTATAGTTTTTATATGTTAACTGATACAGCATCAAGGATATTTGATGTTGTGGTTCGCTTAATAATTAAAATACCGATTTCAACAGATACAACAAAAATATCTCTAACCTTAATAACATGGGCGCTTAAATAGTACCTTCAACAATTTTACATTATATCAGCATGACCATGGTTAATTCGGCGAGTCGGTGTTTTTTTATATACATAGTACTTTCTAGCATTGCATCACTTTACTGACGTATTGGTTGTTTGGACAGAGTTGTTAGTTGTTCGTCTTGTAGAAGTCAATCACAATTATGAAGCAAAATTTATATGTTTTGCGTTGTTTAAGACATTTCACTTCGGTTAGTAAAAATATTTATTTCGCTAGTATATTTGTTCTAATTGTCTAAACATTTAATACGTACAAGTCACTACAAATGGAAACATTGACAAATTGAGTAAACTCTTTACAGCTTGAAACAGGAGCCCTTTTTGACAATTTCATGTTAATTTGGAGGAGTTGTGCTAAATATGTCAAAAACATCGTTATGTTAATGTAATTACTATTAAAGGTGTAATTTTGGAGCGCCGTAACTCCGTAACTAAGCGTTGTCGCTTGCATAAAATTTCATTCCTAAAATTACTTTCCACAGTTGGTCGGTGCAATTTGTAAAATCCCTTTATATAGCACAAAAGGGGTCACTATTAGTTTAAAACCACGTAACATGAAAATCCCTCCAGCTCTAATGATTTAGCTAACCAAGAACTAAAAGTATTCTATGGTGTATATCATTTAATTACTATATATAATATTATATATTATATTAATGTGGACATATACTTTGCATGGTTTTTAAATGTTAACTGATCCAGCATCAAGGATATTTGACATTGTTGGGTATTTATGAACAATGAAAATATATCCCGATTTCAGTAGGAACAACTAAAATTATCTCTAACCTTGATCGTATGAAAGCCCAAATCTAGATTAATAGCACCGCCAACAATTTTACATTACATCATTGCCAATTCGGATCCAGATTGGTTGTCTGTACAGAGTTGTTCGTTATTCAAGTTGTTGAAGTTAATCGAAATGAAGCAAAAGTTTAATTTTTTCGTATTGTTTATGATATTTTACTTTTTCGTGAGTAATATTAATTAGTAGCTAGTATAGTTCTAATTGTCTAATCTGAACAATAAACGCATACAAGTTACTACAGACTAAAATATAAAAATATTGGAGAATTGATTAAACTTTCCGCAGCATGAAATGGAAGCCTTTTTTACCAATTTCCAAATTAAACGGTATGAAGTTTGTAATAACATCCAACGACAAATAAAATATTTTGGACGTGTAACTAGGGAAAATAACAATCAATATTTGATCCACAATGTTTCAATACCATTTCCCGTAGGAGACAATATTGGGGTAATGTTTTCCATAAATGTGTTCCATATGATTAACTAATACTATTAAGCTTTAGAGCGTGTGTTTGATTGAAACGCAAGTTGGAAACACGTTTGTGGAACTTTTCACCGTACGAGAAAAAAGTTTTTGCAAAGCACTCAATAAATACATGGGAGAATTCTGGTACGATATAGAAAGGCAAAGTCAAATGGCACCTGCGGTTTGTCCAATTCAACAGGTAAGATACCTTCTCCAGTACGTTTAAAACGTAATACGGGTGTAAGTGATGGCGATTGGAATTAAAAATAAAATAAAATATATTGTTTTCATAATATGCATTAAGTGATATCCATTTCAGGGAAGATACCACGGCAACCACATTCTCTTGCATTTTGAGAAAATAACCCTGCAGACATTTCCGTTTGGAACACTCAGATTTACTTTCGAAGCGATTGATAACAGCAACAAAGCCGTCGTGTTGTGTGTACTAATTGAAGCTGAAAATATTGCTAATTAAAGTAAAGTGGTTTTCCTGATAATTCAAATTATATACAAGGTATCATAATTTGTTATATCTCTGGAAGTAAAAGAGGTATTGAAAATGCCTAGAAACCGTTTCTACTACATGCAGGAGTTATCATTATGACTCATATGGTAACCTTTCTCATCTAACCCTAAAGGCTCTAGCTACGTCAACAAGAAATTCTAAATGGTAACACCCACCTTCTGATACCTCATTGAATAGTTATTAAAAATGGTATTCATAAGCAGCAAACTTTTTTGTCTGAGAAATAAAACTAAAACGTTTCAGAACAAATTATTTTAATCAAATTTAAAAATATTAGGTTAAATATTTAAATTTCCTTCTTCCTCTTCTCTATAAGCTAATTAGCTTGTTTATTTCAGAGAGTTATTTTATCTGTTTTGCGGTTTTCCCGGTGACTTCCTTCCTCTGTGTGTTAAATCCCTTGCCATCTTTGCAATTGTATTATTGTGCATTTTTGAGACATGTTGGTTATATACATTTTTTCATAGTTAAACCCGTTTTGCTATTTTGTGGATGTTGCATCTTTGCCTGATATCTTCACTTCTTATGTAATCTCGTTTACTTAAACCTTTTATATTCCGTAGTATGGTCATCTCTCCAGTTTATAGAATTTGTTTTGTGTTAACCGTATCCAGTCTTGTCTCGACTCCATATGTCAATGTCGGCCTTATGACTGACTTGTAAATTTACACTTTGGATTATTTGCTTGGATATCTGTTTAGCCGTACAGTGTTATTGATATTTTAGTTGCTATTTGTGTTTAATGCGTTACTTCTGTTGTTAAGATCCCGTTGATTGTTGTAGTAGCTCCCAGGTACAATTTAAAAGACCTCACCTTCTCCAGAGTACTTCCAATAACCTCCAATTTACTTCTTAGCGGTTCTTTGCTTATTGTCATTGTGTGTTATGTCCACAATGATTTTCATTATTCTTCATCTCAAATTCCCTCCGATAATTTTGGAAGTTTTATTACGGAATAGTTTGGCGCTCTTGAACTATTCCTTGTCGTAGTTGTGCAATGGAGTGTGGCTGAGATTTGTAGACAACAGGTTTTAAGTGACCCCATAAAGTGAAGTTAATGCTTTCTTTTATGCTTTGTACTTTATTCACCAAGATGACAGTTTTTCTCGAAGCGCATTAAAACAAACAGCTTTGAATGTACACCACCATGTATTCTGTATGTGCCACCACCACCACCACTTCCGGTAGGAAGTATAGGGTGTGGTACCTTAAACTGAATACATTACATCACATCTGGAGATCTTTAAGGCCATTCCATTCTTTCAAAACTAATCTGGTAAAACAGTGTTTGTTTGAACAGAATTTTTAAGAGCTTTTCAATGCGATATCACAAGATGGGTGTTACCATTTGAAATCCTTTTGTTGGGTTAACTAAAGGCCATGGGGCTGAATAGGGAAGATTAACTTATGAGTCGTTATGATTCTTCTTCCATGTTGTAGCAACGGTTTCTAGAAGTTTTTAATATCCCTTTTATTTCCAGAGGTATAACACTTTGTGCGTTTTCAAATTGACACCCCGTGTAGCCTTTTACATGGCAAATCATTATATTTCTTTCCATCATTAAGCCAAGCCTTAAGGTTGTCTACATGAACTGCAGCCGATGTAAAAGGCCGTACGTTTAGCGTACGACCAAAAAAATTGGTCGTAGAATATTGACTTGGTTATATAAAAATTAAATAAATCTTGACACTAAAGTTGTGTATTGTTAACGGTTGGTAGTTTGTAACAAAGTGAAATATATAATCCTAAATTTACTGCACGTAGGCTGTATCGTATGCGTAGGTTGAGTTTACCGTATTTTTTTAGTATTTTTGTAAGTTTGCAAACAATTCTTGTCATTTTGTGATGTTGTATATTATGCCGTCTACTAGTTAGAAAAGTTAAGTTTATTTTACGTAATATATTTCAGTTTGAACAGAAATTTTGTGCAAACATTTCTGAAATATAAATATTTGGGTTATTCTACAATTACGGGAGTGTACTATAATTTTCCAAAATCCGATTCCATTTAATTAATATGAGATATACCTACGATCAGAAAATTCGATTTGGAAGAAATTTAGAAATACAATGGAATAAAGAAGTTACATTTAAAACCATAAGAAAAAACTAGTAGAATGGTTCTTAAATATCGCAAATAACAAGACTGCTTTAGTATGTAATGCTATGTTTGAAATTTTGTTTGTTCTATTTGTATTTCAGATTTATGATGTCAGTAGTTAACAGGGCAGTCGAAACATTCTGTTATGTTATATTATTCCGTTATTAATACTGTAGTAATATAAAGTAGTTGAACTGGTGGCTTATGCACCACATTTGTATGTAGAAATGTAAAATATAATATTTGTTAAATAGTAGTTGTCGATTTTTTTTATAATGCAACCGTATCGTTGACGATTTGCACAATTTTTTTTGTTTTTCAGTAGAATGCTTACCTTGGGCAGGTAATAGTAGGCATGAAAAACTGATGGTGAATATAGTTGTAAAATATGATAGTACAAATAATTATCTTAACATGATTTTTAATGTTAAGGATCTGTGTAATGAGTAGGTAGGTACCTAAATAGTATTTTAAAAACTGACACTGAATTATGTGTTAAAGGACAATCCATTTATATTTAATTTTAACGCAAGTTTCTTGAATGGTACAAATCACTACAAGATTCAACAGTTAGAAAGTAAATAAACTCAATCCAATTCTAGCCGTCAGTAATTTACTAATGTTTGTTATTTTTCATTGTATTTTAAGATGGTTCTAAAAATCAATTTTCATTATCTAATACCCAATACAGAAAACGAAAAAGGTTCTCTAGGATTGTTCCTACTAAACGACAGAATTTGACTAGGAGATAAATAAGCAACATGGAAATTTAAGTTATGTACTTTCTTAATACGCGTATATAGCTCTTTACTAATCACATGACATTTAATGTATGAATCTAAAACTGTACCAGTCCGATGCCATAAAAATATACATGAGCTTGCGTGTTATGGTGGACGAGTTAATTAATGTATTTGAATCTTCTGATGTCAGTTAGATGTATGAGATGGGAGTACACACGATGTTTCTAATAAGTAAATGCCTACCCTACCTAAATGTCCACAGTAGGCGGAGTGCACTATATACTTGACAGAAGCGATTTATATGTAATATTTACTTCAAGTATCTGCTTGATAATTTTATAAATTTTATTCGGGGAAGTCTGTAACCCCTAAAGGGTGCGTTATCCCTAGAGTGGGGGAATATTCCAGGATCGATGGCGAGATCCATTGTAAAAAAGATCAGTGATAGTGGCTAAAGTCAGCAAAAACCTGATCACTGCTTGCTCACAACCGTGGTGAGCTAATCTCGCAAAAATTTCAAACTTCAAACCAAGACGACAAAGAACGAACGAAGAAGGCCTCCAGTCCCAGCAGCCTTGGAGTACCTGATCAAAGCAGCGGTCAATATAACGAAAAGGGTGCTAAGAATCCCTGGGTCCGGTTAGGCTGCCAAGTGAACTAGAAGAAAATACTGAAAACAGCAACATACAACATAAGATCAATGTTAAACGATGAAATATTATTAGAACCAGAAAAAGAATTTGAGAAAATTAACTGGGACGTAATCGGGTTGGCATAAATAAGAAGAAAATGGGAAAATTAACATCTAGGCATATTTTGGAACATAAAACGAAAAGAAGGAAACGGCTTGGTACCCGTCAGATTAATAATAATTAAAAAATTAGCTCCAAATGTTGAAATGCGTAGAGGAGTATTCAGCGGCGTCGGTTATATAATTATAAAAGTTTCGAAAAGATACAAGCTGAACGTAATACAAATATAAGCACCTACAGCGACAAATAACATTGAAGACAAAGTAGAAGACTTCTGGAAGTAGAAGAAAACGGGATCCTTCCGTTTTTGGATGTCGCGGTAAAGCGAAAAGCCCATTACACGATGGAACATAGTGCGTACAGGAAATCAACACACACATACACATGCCTTAATGCCAGCTTACATCCATCACCTTTTACAAAAGGCACCCAGAGTCTACCGAGAGACGAGATCTACCTGATGTCCTCTCTCTCAAGAAATGGTTAGAAACCGAAAAAAATTCAAAGAGCAATCAGCAAGGTAACAGAACCACGGGGTATCAACGACAAGGAAGATTACATATCTAAGGCATTTATTCTTTATGTTCAAAGCACTACATACAAAACAGTACGCATATTTCGAAGGAATAAAATAAATACGGTGTTTAAACCGAACTTCACACTACGTCAACAATATAGATTCCCCAAAGTCCCAACACCTCAGTTGCAGTTGCAGGGAATATAGAGAATTTCCTGCTCGCGTGAAAAATGTTACATTGGACAAACCGGCAGCTCAGTAGAACTTTGAAAACAGAAACACATCAGCGATTGCAGACATCGTCGAACTACACAATCAGGTCTAGCCGAACACATACAACCACAGGCCACAAGATAAACTTTGAAGAAGCAACAATTATCGCACGGATACTACACTGGAATCAACGCCTCTAAAGGAAAGCTATAGAAATAGAAAAATACCAATAGAATTTCAACCAAGAAGAGGGTGTTGTTGCTCTAAGTAACCTTTGGAAAAGAGCACTAAAACAACACAAAATTACAGGGGAAGAATACGCACTACCGCAGACAACAAGCATGGGCGTAACCAACCAACCGGCACCAACCAATAGAAACCCAGCACACCAACCACGACTCATCCACTAGTCAACCATGGCTAAGAGAAACCGTATCAATTCAGGATCCGTCAGTCCAGTACACATTACGTTTCGATGAAACTACCTGCAACGGTTAGGGAAGCGCCAGCCATTAGACACAAATCGCAGAAACCTGAAACTTCACAAGATGTTTCAGTATTAAACAGTTTCACAATAGGGAGCGACAACAGTTTAGTACGAGCGAAAATATGTACAAACAAACAAAAAGAAAATGGATAAAAAAACAATCCAATAGTGAATTCACAAAATTAAGAAACGAAAGAATACAATATCGGAAAGAAGTGACAACTAAACTGAAACGACAACGAAGGAACCCTCGATAAAATGTTCATACCATTTACGAAAGCAGTTTATAAAATTGCAACTATACAGGGTGTCCTTTAAATACCTTAAAAGCTTCAGGTAACACTCTTCTGTAAGAAATACAGTCCTCAAAAACACTAACACGAACTTCCTATAGTGCTTAGTTTGCGCACACGAGACACTTAAAGAATATTATACTTGGCAACGTTGACGATGTCTTTGCATTTATGGAGAATTTAATTAGTAGGCCGACATTACATGAAGCAAAATCGAGATGTCCAAAAATTACGTTTTTATCATTTAAATTTTTAAATTACATAATATTCATTTATCATTTTTAACCGCGTCTGGTAAAAAGAGGTAATTAATAAACTGAATGACAGTGAACTGAAGGAAAATGACAATGCAAACGTCCCGATAAGTAAATCAAAGATTTTGACAAATGTCGAAAAACAAATTTTCTACTTTTCATTACAATACCATGGCCTTGCACTGTTGTCAAATGTAGTATTTAAAATTTATCATTTTTAACAGTACTTCCAGAAGAGCAACTAGAGCGTCAACTCAATATTAATCTTTACATAATCAAGTGGCAGTCAGTCACTTATCGGCAGATACGTGCAACGTTAAAGTTCTCGTTATTGTTTCCATGAAATTCTGTTTTAAAGATATGAACTTTAACACTCTCGTACAAGAAAACTAAGCTCCAAATACCTACTTTTTTTTGAAGATTTGTATTAAGCATTCATGAAGGAAAAATTCTACCTGAAGCTTTTAAGGCATTTAAAGGACACCCTGTAGAAAGATATCAGGAAGAAGAACACCATGAAGTAACTAAAAGTTTTATATAAAAGAGAAGAGAAACAGTAACTTCTGCAAGATGGAATGTACCAGAGTACAGAGTACATTATTAATCATAAAAAATCATAATCAATCAATCATAAGAAATTATATACTTCACAAACCCCATCGCAACCGGAAATTGCCTAAAAACGAAAAAGTAAAATAATGAAGGTAAGTTCAGAAAAAATGTTGAAAGTAAATGAGGAAAAGATAGGAAGCGTTCTCAACGAAATGAAGAAAAGTGAAGCTCCTGGATAAGATGAAATTCTAACAAAAATGTTGAAAGGAAGAGGCGCAGAGCTTAAAAAGGCAGTAAAGATATTCATGAACCTCTAAAAAAGACAAATTCCAAAATAATGGGACGAAGCAGTAGCTATACTATCTAATATTTAAGAAAGGGGACTCGAGAAAACTGGAGAATTATAGACCAATCACATTGTTTGCGCAGTTATATAAGTTCCTGACAATAATTATAACAAAGAGCATAACTAAAAAATTATACCAACCCAAAGAGCAACCAGGATACAACCACATACAATTAGATTATTAATCGAGAAAGCAACTGAATATAATTTTCTACTGTATTTAGGATTTATAGATTACGAAACAGCGTTCGACAGTATAGAAATATGGGCTGTCGAGAAAGCACTACAAGACTGTCGACTTTTTTCTTACGAATACCTTAAATTAATACATACTATCTACGAGAAAGCAACAATCCTATTTAGACTGCATAAAAACGCTATTCCTATCTCAATAAATAAAGGCGCGATATCCCCAAAACTATTCACCTCTGCTTTAGAAGATGTTCTTAAAACAATAAACTGGAAAGACAAAGGCATTAACATCCACTGAGAGTAGCTAAATACCTTGAGATATGCGCATGATGTGGTAGTGATTGCGAAGAATTATGACGAGTTGCAAACAATGTTAAAGGAATTAGAATTACAATTGCAAAAGATAGGATTAAAATAAATCAATATAAAACAAAAGTAAGGATCAACAGAGAGGATAAGAATAAATTGCATTAGAGACTAATTTAATACAAGTGGAAAAATACAAACCTGGGATAAGAAATATGGAGTTAAGTTTTACACTGAAGAATAGTGTCTTATCACAACACCTTAGAACATGTGCATCTTGCCAGTTGTGACATAGGGTATAGTAACACAGACTTTCACGACGAGCAAATTAGAAATATTGGGAAAAACTTAGAGATCCATGAAAAGAGCAATGCTCAGGAGCAGGACATAATGAAAGAAGACAAGATGAAATATTGAACAATATTATACACAAATGGCGCCCATGGGAAGAAAAACAACAATAGAGAGAAAGAGAGAGAGGAGGGGGGAGAAAGAGAAAGTATCGTTGAAGTTTCTTGATTTGATTTCACAACAGCCATGAGCCATGAATGTTAACGAACCGGATTGCAGTTCGTGGTCGTCGAAAACATGAAATATTAATTAAATGAAATATAGTTTTAAGAAGTGGAACTAATATTTTTCGGACGATATTAATATAATCAACCAGGCTGTATAAAAATATAACAGTCTTTAATTTGCAGTGTGTTAGAAATCATTATCTGAATGATTTTTGTAAAAAACAAACTTTTTACGAAACGAACATTATATTATGCAGTCTATCCATATTCTGCTCATAAAACTGTTAATATCCTAACAGATCATTAGAAACAGTTCCTTAATTTGCGGGAAATTTCTTAATCTCCCTAACAGTTTGTTGAATGACACACATAGTTTGCATAGTTTTAAAATGTTAGCTGATTCAACAACAAGGATATTTGACATTGTTCCAGCTCGCTGAACAAGGAAATATACAGAGTGCCAATTTGAAAACGTATAACATGTTATATCTCTCCAAATTTCATGCAAAATACATAGGTATGGAACTTTTCTACAAAACGATTATGCAACATGGATAAAAATCATCAGAAGTAATAAGCTAATATTCGCCATTCAACACCTTAGGCACTAGCTGCGCCAACAAGAAAATTACAAATGGCGACATCCACCTTGTGATGCTTCATTAAAAATCCCTTACAAAATGCTATTTAGTGGTAGCTTAAATTGCGTTCCTGACTCGTTTCGGAAAAATTAGAAAATAGAACTCAAGAACTCTGAACCAATCGTATAATTCAAATTTCTATTATTAGTTTAAATGTTCAAAATGATTTTCATTGCTCCATAGGCAATAGTACAATCTGTTAATTGTTTGCTGCCTTACTTCGTTGAAATTCATACTTTATATATTAATAACAATAATAGTACAATCTACTCCCAAATCCTCTCCTAATACTTCGGAAGGTTTCTTGCGGAATAGCTCGGAACTCCTGAACTATTCCTTGTCACAGTTGCGTGATGTACTGAAAACGAGTTTGGGAGCCATTGTATATTTCCAAAAAGAGACAGAATAAATTTTAAGGCTACCATTGACTACCACTTCCTAAGAGCATTGCAATGACGTATCAAAAAGTAGATATTACCATTGGAAATGTTTAGTTGTATTACTTAGGGTCTATGGGGTTGAATGGGGAAACGTATCTCATGAGTCGTGATGATTTCCCCTACATGTTGTGGAAACATTTTACAGAAAAGTGTAATACCTATTATTCTTCCAGAGATATAACACATTGTTCGTTTGCAAATCGACACCCTGTATGTCGATTTCAGGCGGTACAACTAAAATTAACTCTAACCTTGATTATATGGAAGCCCAAATCTAGAATAATATCACCATCAACAATTTCACTTTACATCATGGCCATTCGGATGTGTGGTGTTTTTTTTAACAGACAGCACATGCCATTGTTGCGTCACTTCCCTAAAGCTGTGCTAAACGATGTTGGTTGTTCACGTTGTAGAGGTCAATCGAAATTATGAAACAAAAGTTTATATTTTTTGCATTGTTTATGGCATTTCACTTATACGTGAGTAAAATTAACTATGTCGCCAGTATAGTTGTTTTAATTGTCTCAACACTTAACGCCTACAAGTCACTACATAACAAAAAATTTAACTATTGGAGAATTAATTAAATACATTACAGCATGAAATGGGAGCCTTTTTTACCAATTTTCAAGTTAAACGGTATGAGGTTTGTAATAACACCCAACGACAAATAAAATATTTTGGACGTGTAACTAGGGAAAGTAACAATCAGTATTTATTCCACAATATGACATTGCCGTTTCCTGTAGAAGATAATATTGGAGTAATGTATACCATAAAATATCTTCAAAGTGATAAACTAATCCTACTAAATTTTAGCTCTCATGTTTGATTCAAACGCAAGTTGGAAATAACTTTGTGGAACTGTTTACTGTACGAGAAAAGAATTTTTGCAAAGCATTTAGTAAATACTTGGGAGAATTTTGGTACGAAGTAGAAATGTAAAGTCAGCTGGCACCTGGAGTTTGTCCACTTCAACAGGTAAGATGCATTTTTCAGTACATTAGTTTAAAAGGTAATACGGTAATAAGTGATTGTAATTTCATCACTCAAAGCGCATAAGATATATTATTTTCATAATATATATTAAGTGATAACCATTTCAGGGAAGATACCACGGCAACCACATTCTCTTGCATTTTGAGAAAATATCCCTGCAGACGTTTCCATTTGGAACACTCAGATTTACTTTCGAAGTGATTGATAACAGCAGCAAAACCGTTGTGTTGTGTATACTTGCTGAAGTTGAAAATATTGCTAATTAAAATAAAGTAACGCAAGGTATTGGTTCTTCTGAGAATTCAAAATTATAGACAGGTTCTCAAACTAAAATAATGTGTTACATTTCTGGAAGTAAAATAGGTATTAAAGATGCCTGGAAAAAGGTTCTACAACATGGATCATAATGACTCATTCAATCCTTTAGGCTCTAGCTACCCCAACAAGAATTTCTCAAATGGTAAGACCCACATTGTGATACCTCATTGATAAGCTCTTATAAAATGCTATTCAGAAGTAACAAACATTTTTTGCCTGGTTTGCCTCGGAAAAATTAAGAAATAATGCTCAAAAGTTTCAGAACTAGTTATTTAAACACAAATTTCAAACTATTACGTTAAATCTTCAAAATATTTTTCTTCTTCTTCTTTTTTTATATATAAGCTAATTAGCTGATTTATTGCAGATACTCATTCCATCTTTTCTTTGGTTTTCCCAGTGACCTCCTTCTTCTGAGCCTTAAATCCCTTTTCATCTTCACAATTGAATTACTGTGCATTTTTGAGACATGTTGGTTCCATGCATTTCTTATTTGAACACATTCTCCTATTTTCCGGATGTTGCATCTCCGTCTGATATCTTCACTTATTATGTCGTCTCTTTAATTACACATTCTATTTTCCGTATAGTCTTCATTTCTGCAGTTTCTAGAATTTGTTTTGTGTTAACTGTATTCGGTTTAGTCTCAAATTCATATGTCAATAGCGGCCTTATGACTGAATTGTATATTTTCATTTCGATTCTTTGCTTGAATATCGGTTTAGCCATATGTTGTTATTGATATTTTAGTTGCAATTTGTGCTTGATGAGTTGCTTCTGTTGTTAAGACCCCGTTGCTTGTTATAGTAGTTCCCAGGTATTTAAAAGATATCACCTGCTCCACAGTACTTCCATTAATCTTCAATTTACTTCTTAGGGGTTCTTCGGTTATTGTCATTGTTTGTCTTTTTAAAAATTATTTACATTATTCTTTAGGCAATAGTAACGTCTACTCTCAAATTCTCAAAGTTACGTTACAGAATAGTTCGACGCTCTTGAACTATTCCTTGTCGTAGTTGTGCAATGGACTGAAGCTGAGTTTTGTAGACAACAGATTTTAAGTAACTCAAATTCGGAGATCTTGGGAGTCATTCTATTCTATCGAAAAGAATCAAGTAAAAAACGTGTTTGCTGCTACTGAATAGCATTTTTTAGAGCTTTTCAATGCGATATCACAAGATGGGTGATAACCTTTTAAATTCTTTTGTTGGGGTACCTAGAAACCATGGGGTTGAATTGGAAAGATTAACTTTTAAGTCATGATAACTTCTCTCCACGCTGAAGAAATGGTGTCTAGAAATATTTAATATATCTTTGATTTCCAGAAATATAACTGATTGTGCGTTTTCAAATTGACACCCTGTATAACATTTTGCATGGCCAGTGATTATATTTCTTTGCGTGTATGAATGAGCCAAGGCCTAAGGTTGTCTGCATGAACTGCAGCCATGTAAAAGACAATACGTTTAGCATACGACTTAAAGGTTGCTAGCTTGTAATAGATTGAAATGTATTATCCTAAATTAAGTGCACATAGGGTATATCATAAATGTAAGTCCATTTTACCGTATTATTGTACTATTTTTGGTAAATTTATCAACAGTTCTTGTCATTTTTTGATGTTGTGTATTATACCGTCTACTACATTAAGCTCATTTTGAGCATAAGTAGCCGCAATATGTATCAGTTTGCACTGAAATTATGAATCGAAATTTATGAAACATACATATTTGAGTTATTCTACAATTACGTGAGTGTACTATAATATTCCGAAATCCGATTCCATTTAATTAATATGAGTAATATCTGAATCCAAAAAATTCGACTTCTTCCCTCAAAGAAGTTTAGAAATACAATGGAATAAAAAAGTTTCATTTAAAACCATAAGAAAGGTTTTTGTAAACTTGTTCTTAAATATCACACGCAAGTCGCCACGGGAACATTCTGGAATGCTTCCCATTTCAACAAATAACAGAAATGCATTAGTATGTAATACAATGTTTGAAATTTTGTTAGTTCTGTTTGTAATTCAGATTTATCATGCCAGTAATTAACACGGCAGATAAACCATTCTGTTATGTTATATTTTTCCGTTATTAATACTGCAGTAATGTAAACTAGTTTAACCTGTGGGTTATGTCCCACGTTTGAATGTAAATATAAAATATAATATTTAATAAAATAGCGGTTGTCGAAGTGTCTCGATGTTTTTGTAATGCAACCGTATCGTTGACGATTTCCACTATTTTACTTGTTTTTCAATAGAACGCTTACCTTGGGCATGTAATAGGAGGCATGAAATACTTTTCTCTGTTTCGGCATTAGAATGACATTATTCTTGCACTACTTTTAAGATTAGAATGGAGTTCATTCTTACACGATTTTGAGTGACATTTTGTTGTCAGCGATTGGTATGCCTACGGTCTGACATTAAGTGTTTGTTCCCTGCTGAAAGACTTTATCAGATTTGAATATTAACGCGGTCTGCGGAATTTAAATTGATATATTTTGCATTAAACTATAATGTCGATTTCGTGTTAAATAAACTTTGAAACGTCGAATTCCCACAACTGACAAACACAAATAGTTGCTGCCAACCTAACTACATATATTCTACCAAAAGTTTCCTAGAAATTGTCAACCATTTTTATAAAAAAATTTAAATAAATAATGTAAATGGAAGCCGAAACAGAGAAAATAGTATAAAAAATTCGTTACAGAAGGCCATTCAAGCACTCCTTCGGAAACTCGCCGCTACGCGGCTCATGTCCGAATTTCGGATTCGTGCTTGAATATGTTGCCTTCTGTAACTCATGTTCTAATATACTATTTAAAAGAGGAATTGGTGGTGAAGATAGTTGTAAAATATTATAGTACGAAAATAACTTTATCAGGGTGTATAATTTTAAGAGTCTCTTTACTGAGTACCTAAAGAGAATTTTAAATACTGACACTGAATTATGTTTTTTAAAGGATAAATCCACATTAATTTTAACCTAATTTTCTTGAATGGTACAAATCACTAAAGGAGTCAGTTATAAAGTGAATAATCTCAATCCAATTCTAGCCGCCAGTAATTTACTGATATTTCTTATTGTTTATTGTATTTTAAGATTTAAACAAATAGTAGGTAGTAAATTGAGTTGCCTATATTTAGGCGCTTCTTAAAGAATCTTTGAAAAGCCCTGTCCCTGAAAGGAGACACTTTTGACCATACATTTATTAACAAAAAAGGTTTGTTTTCTTCTATACTTTAAGCTCTAGAAGTTTGTCCCTGCAATTCATTAACACCCTGTATACTTGACAGAGGTGATTTATATGGCAAAATTTACTTTAAGTATTTGCTTGGCAACTTTATACATTTTATGTTACGTACTATCATTGTCCTCGGAAGACACTGTAACCCCTACAGGGCGCGTCCCCTGGTGTTTGATCGGGAAAGCCTAGTCGATATATTGGGTATCACCAAAAATTTAATACCTCGCGCGGACCAACAGGCAAACCCAACTATATCCTGTTCTGAAGCCAGTATGGCCAATGCATAGAAAGTGTTCAACAGAATAAACATACCCAGAGTGTGGGAATATTTCAGGAGTGATTACTACTCGTTCACCAACACACGTAGCATGCGTAGTGAGCTAATCTTCCAAATACTTTCCAAATTAAGACGACAAAGAATGAAAGAAAAAAGCCCCCAGTCCCCAGAAGCCTTTAAGAACCTGACAGAAGCAGAGGTCAGTGTAACGAAAAGACATGGGGTGCTAAAAATCTCTGGGTCCGGTCTGGCTGCCAGATGAAGTAGACGTTATTAATAATAGCGTAGTACAACATACGATCAATGTCAAACAATGAAAGAGTACTAGAAAAACTAGAAAAAGAATTATAGAAAATTATGTGGGATGCGGTCGGTTTGGCAGAAATTAGAAGAAAAGTAGAAAACTGCTTAAAATTAAGCCGCGTCGGTTATATAATTATAAAAATAATACAAATATAAGCACCTACAGCGGCAAATAATAATGAAGACTTGTACGATGAAATAATCCAATCAATAGAAGACAATGAAACAAAATGAGAACGGTTATTGGAGAATTTATCTCTGAATTAGGAACAAAACAGGAAATGAACGAAACTACAGTTGGAGACGTAAAGCAAATAGACTATGGAGCTTTGTAGAGAAGCAGAATCTTTCGCGGTATATATGCAACACTTTGAATAATACACTCTGGAGTCAGCCTCAAACCTAGTTTGTGGTTACGTTATGCGGATGACAATTTTGTTACTTCCTAGTCCACTTAAACCAGATCCACCTTAACATACAATTTACTATCGAAGTCGAAGAAAATGAGACTGTTCCCTTCCTGGATGTTTTGCTAATGCAAAAACCAGATTACACAATGGAATACAGAGTATAGAAGCAATCAACATGCGCGGATCTATATCTTATGCCAGCCCACACTCGCTACAAAAGGCATAGTTGAACGCCCTGGTCAAACATGCTATCCGCATATCCACCACCGAGAGTCTACCGAGAGAAGAAATCTATCTGACGTCATTCCTCTCGGAAAATGGTTACAAACGTAAAGAAATTTAAAGAGCAATCAGCAAGGTAGAAGAACAACGGGATACCCTGCACAAGAAACATTATATATCTAAGACATTTATTTCTTATGTTCAAGGAATTACAGACAAAATGGCACACATATTACGAAGGAATAAAATAAACACAGTGTTCAAACCGCATTCCACTCTACGTCAACAATATAGGTCCCCCAAAGACCCAAAACCTCAGCAGGAGTGCCAAGAAGTATACAGAATTCCCTACTCCCCGCTATACATATTGAATAAACCGCCCGCACAGTAGAATTTCGAAAACAGGAACACATCAGCGTTTGCAAACATCGTCGAACTACACAATCAGCTCTGGTCGAACGCATTACAAGGACAGGTCGCAAGATAAACTCTGTAGAGGCAAGAGATATCGTATCGGTATAACACTAGAATCAATTGTTGCTCTAAATAACATTTGGAAAAGAGCACTAAAACAACACAAAATTACAGCCGAAGAATACGCAGCACTGCATACAACAAGCATGTTCGTAACCAACCAACCGGCACCAACCAATAAAAACTCAGCACACGAACAGCGACTCATCGCCCAGTCAACAATGACTAGGAGAAACCCTATAAATACCTAATTCGTCAGTCCAGCACACACATTCATATCCAGCCAATACCAAAACCAGGTTTTTCGCCGACGACACCGCTATCTGAATCATACGGGAAATCCAAACAGCCCTCAATATAGTCCACACTTGGACCTGCAAGTGGTGGATAAAACTCAATGCCAACAAATCCAATTCTATTCTTCTCAGACACCGCAACATGTCCAGAAATCCACGATTCGACTCATATTTCACTATCCTTTCAATTAATAACAAACGAATCCCCCTCCCAAACCAAGTAAAATATCTCGGAATCACATTTTCGCACACGTGCTGTCTATTACCAGACCTCCGGGAAACCCTCAAAAAAGGTCGCAACTGCTCCAACCTGCTCCATCGTATTCAACGACGCTTTCAAGGTTGCAATTCTCACACCCTCCACTATATTTACAATACATTCATTCGCCTAATAATCGAATACCGTGTACCTATCTACGCCTCCCTCCGACCTCCTACCCTAGAACTAATCCGGCAATGCGAACGACAGATTTGTCGTGGAATTCTCAGGTTAGAATTCCGCTACACTAACATACTAATTCACGAAAACTCAGGCATAACCCCATCTGCCGCCGCCTCCAGAAACTTCAAAAATCTTACATCTTCCGCACCTTGAACGATAATAACCCCATAGCCCAAGTTGCTCTCGGAATTTCTCCCAAACGCCACAACCGAATCCCCAAAAAAACCCGCAGGAAACTGTAGAATCCCGCCCCACAGCCCTATTATCAAGTGTATATCCAGAGCTCCCAGTTGACCTCCTCGATCTTGTTGAAAACACACCCTCACAATGCAATGAGTACTGTTAATACTTACAGCCAATACTGCACTACCTTTCATTAATTTAGAGATACCATCCCAACGCAAAATCCAAAGAAGCAAGACCTCCAATCACACGCCCACAAGCAGAAGCAAGAACCCACAACAGGGAAGGAAGGAAGTCCAGGTTTGAAGAGGACCAAATCCTACAACGGCCCACCCATACAATAAATTAATGTATTATACTATGTTTTGTGAATAAACGTATATCAATTCGTCCAGCACACATTAGGTTTGACATGCTACCTGCAACAGATGGCGAAACGTGAGCATCATGCAATTCTCGGACTACGCGGTTTAAGCCCGAAGAGATGAGTTCATTAGATACGAACCGCGGAAGCCTGGAACTTCACAAGGTGTATCAGTATTAAACAGTTTCACAATAGGAAGCGATCACCGTTTGGTAAGAGCGAAAATGTGTATAAACAAACAAATAGGTAGAACAAAATGGATAAAGAATAACAATCAAATACTGAACGCACAACAATTAAGACACAAAAGAATTCAATATCAGAAAGGAGTGACAACTAAACTGAAATAACCACAAAATTTAAGCGAAAGAAGCATCGATAAAATTAGCACAACAATTACGAAATCAATGAAAGATTCTGCTTATAAAATTGTAATTAAAGAAAGGAATAAGAAAAATTTCCCCGTGAAGTATCTAGAAGTAAAAAGGGAAGAGAAACACTAACTTCTGGAAGATGGCAGTACAGAGAACTAAACAAATGAATACGGAAATTAAAAAGGAAAGAAATATTGCAATAAGAAAAAAACTTGATAGAAAAAGGAATCCAGAAAACCAAAAACATGAAGTGCATCGAAAGAAAAACAGAAAAAAAAACAGCTGATTACACTTATACTTCACAAATTCCATCGCAACCGGAAATTGCCTAAAAACTAAAGGTAAAATACTGAACTACTATCAAAGAAACGAAAAATAATAACGCTTCTTTAACGAAAATGTTGAAAGGAAGAAGCGCAGAAGATATAACGTCAGTAAAGATATTAATGGACAAATGCCTCCAAAAAGGACAAAAATAACGGATGGCACAGCTTAAATGGTAGGTAATGGGCAGCACATAATCAAAGAAGACAAAATGAAAGATGGAACAATATTATACACAAATGACGCCCATGGGAATGAAAACGAAAAAGTGGAAAGCGTCAGATGCGCTCGAGTGATGATCTGATGAGCATATGCGGATTCGGATGAACGAGAACCGCAAGAAACCGCCGAGAATGGAAACATTTCGAGAAGGCCTACGTCCAATATTGGATTTTTAAAGGCTGCAGAAAGAGCGAAAGAGAGAGAGAGAGAAAAAGTATTAAAAAATAGCTTTGCTGTCAGCGGATGATGCCTGTTGTTCTGATTTCACAATAGCCATAACGCCATGAAGGTTAATGAAACTGTTCATTGGTTCATGGTCGTGGAAATGAAATACTAACTGAAACGCCATATAGTTCAAAAATGTGGAAGTGATATTTATCTGACTATTTTAATATAACCAACCAGCCTATATAAAAAATATAACAGTCTCTAATTTGCAGTGAGGCAGAAAGCCATTGTCTAAATTTTTACAGTTATACTTTTGATTTATTCTAAAAGTATTTCTTTATTACTCGTTGGGGATTACTTTAACACTGCAGCAGATGCACCGATTTTTGTAAAAAACAACCTTTTTACAGAACACAAAGTATATTATGTCTATCAATACACTGCGTATAAAACTGTTAATATTCTAACAGTTCTTATTTTAGAAACAGTTCCTTAATTTGCCTGAAATTTCTAAATCCCTAATAATTGTGCCTTTCTTTCAATGACGTATAGATAGTTTGCATAATTTTTAACTGTTAACTGATTCAGCATCAAGGATATTTGGCATTGTTGCAGCTTGTTGAACAAGGAAAATATACAGGGTGCCAATTTGAAAACGTACAACATGTTATATCTCTGGAAATAAAATAGTTATTGAATTTTCTACAAAATGTTTCTACAACATGGAGGGAGAATCGTCATGACTCATAAAGTCACCATTCAACACTTAGGTGCTAACTACCAGAACAAAAAATTTCAAATTGCAAGAACTACCTTGTGATACCCCACTGAATAGCTCTTACAGAATGCTATTTAATGGTAGCCTACATATTTTCTTAAATGGTTTTGAAAAAATTAGAATATAAAACTCCAAAGGTTCTGAAACAATTGTAGTCATTCAAATTTCAAAATATTATTTTAAATGTTCAAAATGATTTTCATTATTCTCTAGGCAACATTAAACCCTACTCTCAAACTTAGATCGGAACAACTGAAATATTCCTTGTCACAGTTGTGTGATGTAGGGTAAGAGGTACAGTTATTGGCACCTTAAGCATCTTGAATTTTTGTTTTGACTTGCTTTCATTTAAGTTTTGTAAAATTATCGAAATAATTAGTTTGTAGTATGAAGAAAACATTAAATTTTATGTTGGCATATTCTATTTTGTCCTTAAAAATAATTAAATAGGTTAAACATTTCTTTGAATAAAAAGTATCCCTACACACAGTTATTGGCATATCTGAGACAATTATCGGCATATGTAGGGTACAGTAATTGGCACACATATTTTATCCTAATTTAAAGGTGTGAAATACCTAGGTACCTAGTACTAACTAGGTTCCTACTGCTTTATAGGTTTTCACACATATACTTACCTGTTATGTAGGCTTATACGAAGTAGGTACATTCCAATAAGACAATAAGGTAAAATAATTTTTATTGATAGAAAAATTATAGAAAGTGCTTTATTCAGAATAGGTACATAGAAAACAATTAAAAATTTATTTTACTTTGTTAGATTACTTTACCATTGCATGGATTACAGGTAAATATATCGGAATCAACCGATTGCAATTTCATTTCGCTTAAACATTCAACATGATATGTTCGCATACACGAATTGCATTTAATACCTACATTACCTGACGTCATATATTTAACGCATTTATAACACAAACCCATAACGACGTTTTTATTTTTGTATACATTATTACCTGATGCGCTATTATTTATCGGGACTTCAAAATGTTCTTGTGTATGAGATTGATCAGTCATCACTTCACATAGTGGTTGTACATGAGATTGGCCGGTCGGAACTTCAAATAATTGTCGAATATGAGACTGAGTACTTTCTTTAGGTATTACTACGGATGAAATAACGTTAATTTTGCCCTTGTTATTTTTTGCGGTGTTTTTCTTTTTTGCAATAGGTGTTTTAAGTTTGTTATCCTTTAATTTATTTCTCGTTTCTTTCTTTTTTCTTTCCTCTTCTTCCTTAGACTGTTTCTTTTTCAACTTTATACGTTTTCTTTCTTCTTTTTCTTTTTCTTCGGTTTTCCTCTTTTCTTCCTTTTGTAATTGCAACTCTTTCCATTCGACTGCAGTTAGTACAAAAGGTACCCTTTCGGTGTTCTTCTTTCCTTTTCTTTCAGGTGTTTCAGGCCATGCTAGATAATCCCTTATTGTACTTCCATTACTGATTTGATTTTGTGTTTTATCAGTCACGTTTTCAATCAGTACAGGCATATTTTCAATATCAAATAGTACTTCTCCATCTAAAGTATTATCTGTGGTAGATGCAGTTTTATGGTTATTACCAAGATCAGAGTAGCACAACTGGTCCATACTGATGTTGCATATTGTCTCAGATGAAATACCTGTTACGTTAATAGGTTCTTCAGTATTCTCTGCGTCAAAGTTATTCCCATAAAACCTGTCTCCATTACTACTTACATCGCCAAGTTCATATTCATTGCTGTTGCTCTGTATGCCATTTTCAGTTACCGTTGCAGGATAATTATTTTCTTCGTTGAGCAGAAAAGTTT
>JABXWE010006454.1:0-28398 GCA_014611495.1 Limonius californicus | reverse complement strand
AATAACTCTTCTAGCTTTTGAACTGATTCATGCCCAAACTATAATAGACCTACCGCCAAATGAAAGTCGCTCGTCGATACAAACTTGAGCTTATCTATCTCCGGGTCTTCTCCATACCAGCCGACGTCCGTCTGACCCAGTGAGGCAAAAACGCGACTCGTATGCAAGCAGTACCTTGCTCCAGTCCTCATTATTCCATGCCACGTGATTTCGGGCAAAAGTCAATCTTGTAACTCGATGCCGACGTTGCAATGATGGACCTGTACCGATGCTTCTGCAAGACAATCCAGCAAACATTTACATCTCTAACTTCTTGGAGTTGATTTCGTAACAAAACCGCAGAAGCTGGTCTATTCCGCAAACTGGCGGACACCAAAAACCGGTAATCTCTTTGGGTGGTGACTCTTTTTCGCTCGGATCCTGGTCTTCTGGTTATCAGGCCAGTCTCCTCATAGCGTTGGTACGCCTTTCGTACAGCACAAAAGCTCTTACCAACAATTCTTGCAGTTTCACGTTGTCCTCGGCCATCTTGTATCAACACTTCAATTTTTGCCACAACAATAGGATCTAAAGGCATTATTAAAAGCGCAATACTTACTACGAAGACTACACCGTACGACTGATAGGTTCTACAGAGAAAAATCAAAGCTAACTTCAAAGGTGATAATACATGATAGATAACAAATGTGACAGATAACATTTCTCGAAAAACATATGATTAAGCGCCTGCTATGATTTACAATTCGCCAATATAAGCTTAAAACAGAAAATTCCACAAAGATATCAAAACTATAAGTTGACCAGGGTGGTTGTCTTGACGACGTTTCGGCAAGATCACATTTGTCATCTTCAGGTCTTGTCGGATAACTTTCTGCTGGTGCTTCTTGTAATACGACTGTTGACGTTCGTTTCCGCTGGGGTTATATATACTTCTTGATCGTTCCGTGTGGTTGCGCTTTGTTGATTTCGGGCTCGGTTGATGTGACGGGACCGGCTGTGGCTGGAACGTTCTGATTTTGTTGAGGTGGTTCTATGTTTACTTGTTGGTTTCTGTTGTATGTTGGTTTTTTTTGGCGAGAACCGGTTTCCAAGCGGACGGTAGTCTTTGGGTATCATCACGACAATTTAGGTTTCTTGGGTGTTTCTCGATTTCTCTAACTTCCCTTATTATTCTTGATTTCAGGTGTCCTATGTTGGCCAGTACTTTGGTATTTTCGAAAACAATTTTGTGGGATGATGTGCTTACGTGTTGTGCCAGTGATGAAGTCTTCTCGTTCTTTCGTACGCTATTTTCGTGTTCTTCTTTTCTCACGTTGACTCATCTGTTTGTTTGACCTATGTATGTTTGATCGCAGTCCTGGCAGGGAATTTCATTGACACCGTGATTCTCCAGGGGTATACTTGTTTTGGTGTTTCGTAGAATGGAGCTGATCTTCCTCTTGGTTGTGAATGTTGTTTCCACATTGTGCCTTCGTAGAATTCTAGAGATTCTGTCTGTTGTTCCTTTGACGTATGGCAAGTGGGCTTTGGATGTAGGTTTTCCTTTTTCTTCCTGTGGCTTTGCTCGGCTGGGTTTAAGTGCATCATTGATAGTTTCATTCTTGAAGCCATTTTGTCGTAGGGCTTTTCAAAGTTTCTTCATTTCTTGGTCTATGTTTTCCGAGTCTGCGAGTCTTTGAGAACGGGTGACCAAAGTTTTAACCACTGATCGAAGTTGTGCCGGATGGTGGTGTGACTCCGCATTGAGATAGCGGTCTGTATGAATAGGTTTCCGGTACATTGTGTGGCCCAGGTTTCCGTCCGATTTCTTCTTGACAAACATCCAGGAACGGTAGTTGGTTTTCTGATTCAATTTCCATCGTGAATTTGAATTTCGGGTGGAGACTATGTAGATGGTCCAGGAAGTTGTTAAGATGTGCCTTTCCATGTTGCCAAATAACAAAGGTGTCGCCCACATATCGTAGCCAGAGTATGGGTTTGTGTGCTGCTGTTTCTAGTGCTTTTTGTTCTAGGTTTTCCATGAATAGATTCGCTATGACTGGGGATAGCGGAGAGCCCATTGGTGCGCCTTCTATTTGCTTGTACCGTTGGTTGTTGTGCAGGAAGTACGTGTTCTTGAGGCAGTGTTTCGTCAATTCCATTATGTGGGCTGGTGGATCATATTTTTGTTTGATTATGTCCAGACATTCTTCTATGGGAACGTTAGCAAACAGTGACACCACATCGAAACTTACTAGTAACCAGCCTGGCTCTACTTTTTCCTTCCTCAGTAACTCGATTAAATGACTTGCGTTCTTAACATAAGATGCGGCTTCTTCGATGTGAGGTTGTAGATGCTTTGCCAGGTGTCTTGCCAGCTGTTGTAGGAGGGATGCTATTAAACTGACAATTGGCCTGAGAAGTGCTCCTGGTTTGTGTACTTTTGGCAGCCCATAGAATTTCGGACATGTGGATGATTTCTCCCTGGGTATCAGCTGTCGCTGTGTATCTTCGGCAATAGGGCTCTGTTTAATCTTGTTTTTTGTAGATTTTTCTAGGTATGTAGTCGGATTCGTGGTGCGGGTTGGTAGGCTGGCTCTTGTAGTAGAGAATTTATCTTGGAGTTGTATTCGGTAGTGTCCATAACTACTGTTGCGTTGCCTTTGTCTGCAGGTAGTATGATGATGTTTTCATTCTTCCTTAGTTGCTGTAGAGCCTGGTTTTCTTCGCGTGATATGTTCCTTTTTGGTGGTTTGGAGGTTCGTAGGACATGAGAAACGTCTTGGCGTATAAATTCAGCTGTGGTTTTGTCTAGTACTAAGACTGCTCATTCAACTCCACAAATTATGTCCTCGACTGGTAGGTGGCTAGGGGCGACTGCGAAGTTAAATCCTTTAGCTAGGACGTTTTGGGCTGCTTCAGCCACTTGGTGACTACAACCTATCAAGTTGAAGTTGCTAGCGCTTAGGGGTTGGGGGTGGGGGTTGAAAATTACATCTCTAAATGATAATTTAAAAATAAAAATCGACGTGGTCGAGCATTTTTTTGAAATATTTTTCTCAACGATTTTACAGAGTTCATTCGTTACTTTCGGGAAGTACATATACCTGCAGGTACTATTGATTATTCAGTTGCATTTTGCCTGTCCTTATCAGCGGCAAATGCCATCCGAAAAGAAACCGTTCAAATTATCGGTTGAAAAACGATATGAGATGATTTGTCATCATAAACAAGGCCCTTCCAGTCATGAAGTAACTATAACAGTGCAGTACAATCAATCCACAGTTATTAGAGTGATCAAAAAATAATCTAAGCGGGAAAATTGAAGATAAACCCCGCAGTGACCGTCCAAAAAAACATCAGTAGGAGACGACATTGCATTGCGGAGAATGAGCCTGGTAAACAGAAGTCTATTAGACAAATTTAACCAAAACATGGTCCGAATCTACTGATGTAAGTGTATGCGCTTCTACCAGAGACTTCTTAAATCTGGACGTAGGGGTCGCAAAGCCCGGAAGAAACCCCTCCTATCGTAAAAACAAAGGCTCCACCGTTTGAGATGGGCAAAGGACCGTCACCATTGGGCTTCAAAAGAATGGCATATGGTACTATTTAGTGATGAATCTACCGTTAACATTAACAATCATGCTAGAAACACATATTTTAGAAGATTTCCTGTAGAAAATTGTCACGACAGTGTGTTCTGCCAACAGTTAAACATCCAACCTCTCTCACGATATGGGCTGCATGTCTGCTAAAGGTGTTGCTAAACCGCATGTTGTATCTGGCATGATGAATGCAATCAAATACACTGATGCGCTACAAGAGAAGATGCTGCCTAGTGGAAAAGAGTTATTTCCTGGCGAATATTTTATCTTTCAAGATGATAATGCTCCTTGCCAAAGACCAATGGTTGTTCAATCGTGGATGTCGACCAATAAAGTTAAAAGAATAGCACAATCCCCGGATCTGAATCATATAGGAAACTTATGGCAGAGGATTTCTAATTATTTCAAGAAAAAGGCCCGCAAAAAAGTAGAATTAATCGAATCCCTAATTGATTCGTGGTATCGCTGCATTACGAAGGGAGAATTACAAAACCTGGTGAATTATATGACAAAAAGGTGTGAATTAGTTATTAAAAGCAAAGGATGACCTGTACTAAAGTACTAAAATAGTTTAAAATTAAATAGTGTGTAATTGGAAAAAAAAATGCTGGAATTAGAATCTCACTAAGTAAGACAAAACAGTTGATTGAAACATTTTTCGGAGCATAGCACTAATGGATGCGAGATACGGACCGCAAGTAATAAAAAAAAAACAAATAGAAGCTTTTGAAATATGGTGTTACACACGCATGTTACAAGTGAGCTGGGTAGGCAGGACTCTCTTCTTAGTGCTTTATCTCTTACGAGACGTAGCGATCTTCTCTCCTATGCTTGTGTTGCGCGCTTAAAGTACCACAGACATAGAGGAGTTACAGCTTAACGTGGGCTCCGAACCACGGGAAGTGTATAGACGTTTACTCTAGAGAAGATTTACTAGGCACTATACCTCACTGGTTAGCCATTGCCTTGCGAGGGAGAACGGCCGTTAAAAATCCAATGTTCCTGTACTGGGAATTGAACCCAGGACCTTTGGCGTAGAAGTCTAACGCGCTAACCTGTAGCCCACGGCCGCCTCTCAGATAGGACTAGTAACGTCAAAATAAGAGAAAGAGCACAAGAAAACGGGAGAATTCAAAATAACGTTAAAAGAAGAGACACATTAATAGGACTTATCTTAAGAAGTGAGGGGATACTATTATAGATGGAGCAACAGACAGACGAAATACAAGAGGAAGGTCATGGTTGCAGTACATATCTAAAAACGTAAATGATATGCAATACAACAACTATACCGAAATGCAAAAGTTAGCCAACAATAGAAGAAGGTGGAAACAGATAATGTAGAAACAAACCAATCCAGATGATTGATAGCTAGGGAGGAGTGGTGTAAGGTGATTAGCATTCATATCTTTTTAATTTTCTGTATGCGATATGCACTCTCTAGTTCTAGAAATGTTCTCCTAATTTCGATAATCACCTTCGATGTCATGTATTGTATTTTTTGGTAGGTATATAGTCAAAAATATTGTGGATTCTCTCTCGATAAACGTCCTATTAAAAGATTACCTGAACGTTGATAACATTGCGGAAGCTGCAAATTTGGTACGTTTGGTACTTTTAATACCTATTTTACAAAATAGCCAAAGATACACAAAATACTGCCTCCGATCTAAAAATAAACGTTACAGCATACCACCTTAGTATGGAATACTTCTTCAGTAGTTCTTTATAGTAGCTGAGCTATTGTTTAGAAATCGCCACCCGTTATAATCGGTAGCCCTTGTGGGTCGAACAACTTAGAACAGCAATGATTTTAAAAGTTTCCTCTCTAGTCTCGACCCTTATGTTGCAGAACTGTGATAATTCTTAAGACATCCTTAACCGCTTGGCATGATTTAATTGTTTCAATAATATTTCAACTAGATTGGTGCTGTTGCTAGTGTGTTTATCAACGAACCCTTTGTTTTACTGTACTGAGCCCTGCTTATCTGATTTTAAGTTTAAGGAAACTTATCAAAATCGTTACCTACACATGCGTTTTCCTAGTACATATTCATTACAAGAAGGAAGTCAGCAATTACGATAAAAAAGTCACGCACGAAGTTAAATTATGGTGTCGCTGAGTGCGTGTGCTGCAGGAGGTCGTGTCTTTGGAGTTTAAACTATATCAATTACTTCTCAAAACTGTTTTACAACTATAATGTAAACACGTAACATTCTAATGTTGCCACAATCAAACTCATACTTACTGTGTTTAATCCGTGCGCAAAGACATTTCTAGAAGGGCTAACGGGGCGATCCCGATAAGCACTTCTTCCAGGCAGTTCTAACTCAGTGAGTCCATACTGAGTCCTTGCTTTGTTCAATCTATGCAGCCTCTGGTAAACAGCTAAAGCTTCGACTTCCCGCGAAGCTTCCAGCAAATATCTTGGAGATTCCGACGCCCATATTAAACCTATGATGCACGCAATGGTCGGAAGGATATTTAATATGAGAAATTGGTGCCATGAGCTCCAATGTTCGCGATTGTCCAAAACCACTTCCGCTCCATTACTTGGCAGGATTAAATGTGCTACAGTTGAAGTCAGTAACGCCCCCAACGGCCAGAAGGAATGCAGAAGGCCTGTGTATCTTGTGCGAGTTGCTCTTGGACATGTCTCAGATAAGTAGCTGAATGTCAGAGGGACAGCTCCTGCCACTCCAAGTCCAGAGCAAAATCTGAAAAAGATACATCAGGAATTCGCACGGATTCAACAGTTTTGGGTACTGATTTTAATTAGTAAATACGCAAGCTCGAACCACGTTAATTACAAAATTTCCTTAAGCTTTCTACACAAATTATCAGATAATTAATTTTAAAATCCTTCAAGCGGATTCTCTTTAACATGTAATTAACTCAAAGTTATTTCAGTTGTATTTGTAGCTGGTTGGATTTAGTCTGAAATGAATAATTCATTGCTTGTCGCAATCCCCGAACTTTGCCTTTACAAACTTCGTTATTTGCGACTTGTCGTTTTAACCTTTAGAGTATAATTTCCTCGTAATATTAAAGTTTCCAATAATAGTTGAATTCATTACCTTGCTGTCATAAATGTCCCGTACGTTGGCATGACAGCAGCAACTGCAGAAAACAAAGCCGCAACCGATAAAGCGCTGACCAATGCCCTTCGACGACCCAAACGGTCGCCTAAAATTCCCCAAGCTAAAGACCCTGCAGCTAGGGCCAAAAGAGTGATGGACACTGAAAGGAAGCAATCATATTAGGGGTTATTTCTAAATAAATACTACGAACATAGCATTCTATATGAGGGTTATTTCAACTGTTCTAGGAATGAATTAGAATATCGTATTAAAAGTACTTTTATTGTACAATTCAATGTCCCTTAAATGCAATAAGCTTGGTCTAGCAATGTTCCAAAGCCAGTGTTACATCACGAAATCCGATTCCTTAAAGCCCGTACAATATTCATCAATGTTTCTTTAACTCCGTTTGGTAAAAATCTCTTTCCATCAAGGAGTTGATGGCAGTCAGGTCGAGCTAAATCATATGAATAAAGTATTTATCACAGATATCTTGCTTCAATTCACCATTTCGGATGGAAACGAAACAGGAATGAGCACTTACATTGTTTTGGTGAAAAATCAGCTTTTTCTTGTCTGATCTTTTTTGCGAATATATTTAACCAATTGAACCAAAAGGTTAATGCAGTATTCTATCGTTACGGTAAGACCTTAGAAAGGTAAATTATCCGCAATATTCCTTTAATATCTAAGAAAACTGATACCTTTCTAACAGACTTTACTGACTTCTTTGGTGGAGGTGAATCGCGCCGTTTCCATTGATTGGTTTAGTTTCGGGCGTAAAATCGAGGGCATAAGTTTTATGTGTGATGACAGATCGACCCATAAACTCATTAGTATGCGTCTAAAAATGGCTTGCATTCGAATTTTTTATCAATTTGTAGCAAACACGCACCTATTATGATTATAGTTTATTGATATCTAATTGTTTCTTATTCTTCTTTTTTATCTTAAGGCATTAGCTTGGTTTCTTTAGTCTTTACTTGTTTATTTTGATGTATCTACTGAAGACTTCTAGCTCTTGGTCCATATTCATTTTTTTGTATTCAGGGTTTCTTTCTTCAATTGGAACGTAATTCTGCTGTAACGCTACATACTACATGTTCATTCAGATGTCTATGCCCTATTCGTTTCTAAAAACTTGTAATCGGGCAATTCTCTAAAACCATATGACGAATTTTTTCAGTGCTGCGAGTTTGGACGCTCACTGTTAGGGTTTTACTTTGGGCCTTCATAAAAGCTTCTTAAAATCGCTCTGAATCTTCTGTGGCATATTTGACAGCTGTTCGTATGACAAACGAAGCTGTTCCTCGTACAAACAATTTTAAAACTACTACTGCCCTCCATACTTCATGGTTAGAACTTTTTAAACGATCCTTGTGTAAAACTATACCAAAACAAAACCATGCTATGCAGCTTAGTTTACTTATTTCTCGGGTAACGAGATAATTCGTGTAATGATATTCGTTATTATTATGAATTCTCGTTTACACCTACGCAAACCGGCGCCGGTAGCGCGGATAGGTTGGCCGTATGCCTTTCACGCAGCTGTCCCGGGTTCGAATCCGGACGCCGAGGTCGGTGGTTTTTTTCTGAGCGATAAAAAACGCTAAAACGGCCCTTCTTCTCGGATAGCAAGTAAAATCGTAGGCCCCGTGTCCAAGTGTTGTTGGGCACGTCAAAAGAACCCTCAAACAGGCTAAATTTCCAGGTGTGATAGGATCGCTCCCTGGCGTCGGTGGTTAGCCATAGTAGCAGAAATAGGCCGACGTTAAATAAAACAAACAAACAAACAAACAAACACCTACGCAATGTCAAGGTGGTGAGAGGCAAACTTTATTACAATACTGTATAGATTATTATAGTTATCGTTTTTCAGACAAAATTACTGAATAATGGTTATATTATGTTTACCAAGCCATCCTTTCCGATGTTCATCAATGCATAGCTGGAGCTCTGCCGAGGGTAGAATAAATCCCAAACTGCATAACTCCGAACATTCCGCAGCTAAGCCAAGACCTAACACTAAAGTTAAAAGAAGTTGTGCCCTTCCAACAGCAGCCTGAGATATAGCGTCTTCATGAAATCCAACTAGTGCTTCTCCGCCAATTCCCGCCCCTCCTCCACTGCCAGTAGAAGACACTGGAAAAATACATTTTATCAAAAAACTGACAATTCCTTTATGTGTAAGTTACATTTGTTGACATTTCCCCATTGAAATACTAAAAATGTCAAATAAGTTTAAGTATCAGACGAACAACGTCGGGTTGAATGACATTACCGTAGAAGGCATTTAAGTCAGGAAGAAAATCCATTACTGATGAGCTTTTTAGAAAATACCCGAAATTTCTAATAAACATTTACGCTTACTAAGGATTTCATAGGTTGGTAGCTTTTCTTGTTAGCTAACCTATAAAAGTCACGATTTTAAATTATAACAATATGAAGCAAAGGGATTTTAAAGATATACACTTTTTAACAAGTAGAAGCTCGATAGAGTTTAAAAAATACTGTTCTTTTAACGTGATCCTCGTTAAAATTTTAGAACCAATTACAATAAATTCTAGAACTGCTAAAACAACGAGAAATCCGACGCGTTTAAGAAGATGCTGAGCAAGTAATTTAGTAAACCTCAGATACTTGTTCTTTGAAAAACTCATCTTTAAGATTAGACTAGTAGATGTTTTAGGGTGGTTTTAATTATCACGATAACGTTAACAATCATTCGTACTGAATTTGTAACTGGTTTACTTCATTTTGCTTTGTTTAAGGTTTGGTCGACTGCGGACATGAAATTAGGGAACTGAAAACCGCAGGTGTGTGCGTAGGTGGGTGTAGGAAAGCTTCGTGATATATTTATATGTTACAACTACAACAAGGAACTCTACTTAACTATCTCTTTCAATTTCTTATCGAAATTTAATTATAGGAATACAGGAACAAGTTGTTGAGTTATGGTTAAAAAAGGTTAAATACGAATCTACGTATGTTCCTGGAATATACTGAAAATTGATTCAGTTGGTGTTTCTAAGGAGTTCGTATATAAATCCAATACTACACAGCCTCCGATGGATAGCCCAGTTAGTAGAACGTTCACATTCTAAACAAACCTAAACATCTCCAATACAGCGATAAAAAATCTTCTGCTGCAACCCGCAATGCACAATTCTACAGTCTAGCTTCGGCAGGCATAGGGTTCAAATTCCTACCATCTCGCTTCAAATATGAGCCGGAATATTATTAGTATGATCTCTTAAATAACAATATAGCAAAATGTTTTTCTGGCAGTTCCAGGAACCATTTCGTGCCTTCTCTAACATGCTCGCACACTCAATCATTTCAATTTAGTATCTGTCACCGTGAATGAGCTCACTGTTCATCCTTCTGTTGCATGACAAATTACTTTAGGTATAGTTCTAAAAGTATACTCTTTCATAAACCCAGCTCTATGAACGTTAAAAGACATCTCGAAAATGACGCATAATCATAAAAACTCGTTCCCACTGCAGGTTCCCCGACCCCGTAAGTCAAATAAATGTGATGAATTGAGGAACAACAAAACAACAACCGAGGCCCGTGTTATGTTCATTTTAAAATGTGCCGCTTTATATGAATTAATTCCGTAATTTGTTTGCCGCTTCGTAGGAATTAATAACGTTATTTTAATTGCAGTCTTATTTTGGGTTACCATTTCGCTATTTGTTTTGTTTTTCGAAGTTTGAGTTATGTTGACAGTTCCCTTTTGTAGGCTCAAAATTACCGATTCTTGTTTTCTCGCGTAACCTTAAGCACTTCCGAGAACTCACGTGTCCCTTATTCTAGAACTTTTACATAACATGTCGAAATATGGTGCAACCTTTTTGGGAGAATGAGGGGTCGTGTTACGTTTTTCAAGCAGTCAATTTTCGATCTCTGATGACTCCGGTTCTCCAATAACTCCGGTTTTCCGATAACTCCATCAATCGGGGACCGTAAGTGCTGCAGGGGCGGCTTTTGGTTTTTTTTTTCGAGGGGTTCCGTTATGTGTGTTTCGACTCGCTGTTATACCAGACCATCGGTTACTGCCGGATTTAAAAGGGAGCACTGGATCCAACCCCGGTAAAGCCAATTCTTGGCGAATTGACCGATCGCCGTTGGGCGGATTAATTTCGAAGCCCAGCTCCCGTCCCTCTGCGGCTAATTTTTTTATACCATCGTTCGAAGAGTCCTGTCTTTCGTTCAACGTTAGCAGCCTGTTGAAATTAACGTATTTTCCTGCATCTGGAAATCGCCGTTACATCGTGCATACCTCGTTTTAAGCCATCCACCGGAATTCAAGGTAAAAAACCCAGTTTTGTGTGGTGATAAAGAAGCCTTTTTTTGGCTGGCGTTAACTTGCAGACTTCAAATTTAACTTCATGTAAATAAAGAAAAGCGACCTTCAGTCGCCATATGTGGTGTTAGTTGTTTGTTATAAAACTACCAGATTATATTCTGTGTTATTTTTGTGAACGTCAGCGTCGCTGTTGTTACGTAGCTGTATGAAAAATGTAAATCCCGTTGCACCAGTGGCGGCGAGTTTTTTTTTCTGAATGTTCGAAAATTAAAATTATGTAATCCAAACTTATAGCGTTATCACTTGTCATTTTCTTGTATTGTCATTTTTAACCGTTTAATTATATGTGTGTTAAAAGTTAACTGCCTCTTACTGTGTCTTTTGTACTCGTTTGTGTAAGAATTTTGCAAGCTTTAAATATATAGGAGGAGGCACAATAAGGTAAGTTCCATTCCCGTGAGCTGTTGGCTTCTCGGCCTTCCACGAGGACCTACAATCGGATGGATTTGGAAGGTGGCGCCCACTTATTTTGACTCGCCCTATACACAACTAAAGATTTTCTCCCATAAGCGATTTTAACGAACTCCCCCTACTCCTCTGAGCTAAGCTGTAACACCTGTCACAATATGACTTCGTCTATGGAGGAAGGAGAAAAAATTTTAAATGTGTATAATTAACTTATCCAACCCGAAAGTTTCTTTGCATACAAAATAATGAAGGTGCCAAAAAGAAAGATGTGGTGTATACAGTCAGTAGATGAATACGTTGAAAGATAGATTATTGTATCAATCTCCATGTCCATCTCCATCGGTCGTTTTCTACCTTCCTTATCAATGAAATATTAAAAACAAATGATTTATTCCTTCTTATTTTCAACGCTATTGAACTTTATATTATTGTCCCTGTTGTACTGGAAATAGGAAACTACAGTGGCAAGAGAGGAGAACAAAAAGGATGTTGTGTGGGTACCTTCAGAAAAACTTGGAATTTCAAAAGTGACCATATATTACATTATTTTCTTTTTTCTGCATTTTTCATTCGATGTGTATTTCTTCGCGATGAATAATTCCATATTTTTCCACTATAATACAAGCAATATTATAAAAGGAAGACAGAATCCGCACTACCCTGATGAAGCCATATACTATATATTTATTAAATAGAACTGTATCCATTTTCGGGAGATTTCGGTAGAATTTCTTCTGATTTCTTAATCATATTATTAAAAAATGGACGTTTAAAGAAAAGTGTTACATTAGGCCGATCATGATTTATCGAACATAAACACGTTATGTTGTATCATATACAACATACTTCACCATCTGCTGGCTCAATCAGGTGTAATATTTGACATCTTACTGTCAAAGGTTTTATTACTGGTTGACAGGCAAAAATTATTATTTTAAATTACTTCATTATATTTATATCATTTTTTGCAGCTACACAACAACTAAACCCTGAGTATTATTACAATCATTTTGATTTTACTGTAGCGCAATGGTATGCACATAGGAACAAAAAATTGTTGACCGAATGTTATTTTCGTAATGAAACCAAGACTAGCGGCATTTGGACGTATTTAAGATAAAAACATTTCCGAGATCTGCTACCACTAACTATAAATAATTGCAAAAAACCCTGCATTAATGTGTAAAACTGCTTCGTGAGACAGCAAGCGTTATCATAAAGAAGTGAAGAAGACTACCTATGAAACGTACTGAAGAAGCCATCGTTGCTGCTGTGGAAATATCATCTCATTTTGTAGTCCCGTTTTATACAGGGCGGGGCAGTTAATTTGTTCCCCTAAAAAGTTGTTGACGCAACCCACCATACATGCATTACAGTAACTGAGATTATTGCATTTTTATAGTAGGATATTAATAAATTATATTAGTATTTCAAAAAAGCACCTATGGGTGTAGTCATACTGTAGTATAAACTGAACAACGGAAAAGCAACAAAAAATAAATAGCACCATTTCATTTAACTCAGTAAATGTTCAAAATTGCCTTCATCCGTATGTCTCGTGCCACTTCGATGTGTTACACGTTAAAAATCACTACTGGTGTTAGAACTACCCCAGATAGGCGAAATTTATAGTTAGAGTGTAAATTGGGCCAAATATGGCTTGAATGCAAAGAGATACTTGGAAACCGCGTCCTAGATCTCTCCGAATCAAAAAACCAACAAACACGAAAGGCTATGGATGCACAGTTGCTCTTATAATCAAATTTGCTCGAGGGACATTACTGTTGGTAACAAAGTTTTTGTCATACGAGGCTTGTTCAACTGAAATCCATCTCTGACCAACTTAGCCTTGAAAAGAAATGCAATAATTCAAATGACAATTGTTAATACTAGTAATGTGTGTGTGCAACACATTAATAAGTTTCTGGCGTTTGAATTTGATTCTGACTGTTAAAACTTTGCAGATTCATATGCGAATGTAAGCAGTCTATGGAAATGCATGTATTGCGTAGCCAACTGTGAAAGGATGGTGCTGAATGTTTAAGAATGGAAAAGAGGGGGCGGATGAGCCGCCACCAGGTGCACCGTGTACTGCTCTAACAGAAAACAATATGGCATATGTGGAAGGCAATATTAGAGAAAATCGTCAAATTTCAATTAGACAAATTTCAGAAATTGTTGGTGCGAGTGTACGATCTGTCCATAGTATTGGTCGTAATCTGGGTTGTAGCAAAGTTTCTTGTCTCTTGTCTAATGAACAAAAATGCTTGCGAATGGGCTTATCTCTGGAACACCTCACAGACTATAGGCAAAATGGTGATGACTTTCTTCTGTCAATAGTTGCTGGTGACGAAACTTGGTGCCATTACTAGGCGCCATCCAGTAAGTTATCGTCGATGCAGTGGAATCATTCAAGTTCACCACCACCGAAGAAGTTTAAAGCACAACCTTCTACAGACAAGGTGACGTTAACATTTTTTTCGACCATGAAGGACCCTTGTTGATAGAATTTAAGGAACCTAGAGTAAATGTCAATGCAAATCTGTACAATGAAACTTCGAACAAGCTTCATCAAGCAATAAGACGGAAACGTCCAGGAAAACTTACGCGTAGGGTCATTTCGCAGCACGACAATTCTAGGCCTCATGTTGCTAATGTGGTAAAAGAAAATCTTCAACGAAAAAAATGCTTGACGCAGAAATACAGATAGCCGTGGAAGACTTAACTTAACTGTGACGGTAATTATTTGTAATTAAACTGTTGAATACATTTGTTATAAAGCAAAGATGGGTTTCAATTGAACACACCTCTTACATTGAATTCTACATCTTCCAACAAACGGGGTAAAATCTTTTGCAGGAAATCCCAATAACATTACTAGATGTGTGGTTCAATAATAGGATTATCTTCTATCCCACATACCAAACATATACTTACAGAAAAACCTCTTTGAAAATGGGTTAACTCTATTATGTGTAGTAAGGCGAGTAATGATGAGTTTACCATTGTTTGAGAATTTTGCATCATTGCTAAATAACAGACGATTTAAAAAAGATGCCTCCATAAAGAGTTGATTCTAAAAGAAATAATAAAATTACAGAGATCGTTTTCAAGCAGTTCGTGTACCAAAATGATGTGATAGAGATGAAATACATTTGCTTTCAGAATTCTTCTAATTAAAGTTCAACTAGTAACCTCACGTGTATATTTTAGATTCTCTGAATTACATGGGGATTGTCGTTCACTGCCTCTAACACATCTATGTAGATCATTTTTCGTGTTCGTAATTGTTTTAGGGTACATCTTCCGGAATTAACGGATTCATCTTCGTTTCTTACAGAAGCTTTCAAACGTCTAACTAGTTTTCAGGCGGTGGTTTTTTAGTTGGATGGCCCCTGATATATAAATTACGACCTGTAGCCGCATTACCGCGGCATTTATCAAAAATAAGTAACAAATCTGATTTCTCTGGCAGCTCGAGTTGAAAGCTCGAGTTGTCATGAGTAGGCAACATTTCAATTAAAATATATAGAAGAAAAGTGACTGCATCACTATATCTAATGTTTTTATGATGAATATCGTTAGTAATAAGGGTTTATGTATATATGTATGTATGTACATCTAAATAAGCGGCAACATTCGTTCAAATTGTTTAAAGACTTTTTTATAGTTATACAATTTTTTTAAGAAAATACAGTTCAATTCTCGAATAAGTTGGCCTTGAAAACTATTTACATCCACATATTTCTCACGGTAGGTTTCTAGGATAATTTAATGTCTGTAACAATATTTAATTGTTATAAGTAGTTTTCTATTACCCTAATTTAAACATAAGTTGTATTTATCAAGAAATATTTATGTAGCAATAGTATATAGTTATCAAATTATTAAACGTTATTATAACTAACTATAATTTGATATTACGTAACGTTTCAAATTTAAAACTATTAATTGGTAACACTGGAAAGTCTAATGTTTCGTCTATTCAACGTACTCACAGCTATCGGATAAATAATGAAAAACGTTCCGAAAACAGAGTTTCATTTAATATTTTAAAAGTAGAAAGAATTTTTAATAATTCTCTTAATGTGTGCCTTTAATCAGCATATTTTTAACACGTTAGATGAGTTTATAGATTTAAACTGGCTAAGCATTGTTAATGACTTTAAATCACGCAACCATATATATAAAGTAAGCCCAACTTTAGATCTCAGGAGCACCACAAATGCAGTATCATCAATTAACCTGTAAACTATATCCAGGTTGCATGTTAGATAAAAATCAGTATGCTGTACCTCCAGGAAAATGTTTTAAACTTACGAAGGAGGAACTTTTACGTCTTATTTACTATTTCTAGTTGCACATATAGAAATTCAGATACACAGACCTATATAATGCAACTATTCTAAAACACAATGGCAGGTTATCCTAGTCAGTATTCTTTAATTTGATTTGGAAAAACGCTACAAAGTAACATAAGTTGTACTCAATTTGCATGTAAATAATTTTGAAAACAAACAGCCATAGGAAAAATACCAACCTTTGTTAGGAAACTTTTTTAATCACTTCGCTTTATTCGTTACAGCAAATTGTCCTGGGACGAAATCAAGCAGGTAATTATAATTAAAAGTTTCCTGATGTGTTTTTTAATTAAATGTTCTTGTTTTAGCTTATAACTTTTTTGGGTAGAGCAAATTGACTGTTATTTACTTCTCCTTGCTACAACTTCTTCTTTTCAAGTAAGTCACGTTTGATAGAATGTTTATAAATTTGCATTTTATTAGTATTGGGTATATAAAATCTAAATAATCATGGAATGGCAGCTTTATACAATTTTTGTTAAGAAACCTTGTTGAAGGTTCCCAAATACAAGTACATACAAAAACAAATTAGCCCCAAACAATTTTTGTTAAGTATTACGTCAGGAAACCTAGTTGAAAGTTCTCACTTGCAAGCTTTTGTGGAATATAACTATGTATATACCACTTGTACTGACACCGTCTCTAAAATATGATTCTATGAAAAACTTGTCGAACTCTGGCTTTAGAAATATGTAGAGAAGTAGACCGATTTGTACAATTAGTCTCCGATTTTAAGAAGCTAATACAGGCCATTGCTTGAATGTAAACATGTAGCCCTTGCAACCTGCTGCCACTTTTCATTGTAGCTTTATGACTACAAAGTAAGTTGAATATATTTTTTTCTTAAAAACTTCGCGTAACAGCCAAGGGTTACAGAGTGACTTAGATTCAACAGATAAAAATAAGCTTCTGAAAAAAGAAAAGTTTCGTCAGCTAAGACAAACATACGACATACTTAGGATTAGCTATGAAAAACAGAACTTGTGTCTTTAATTAAACCATACAGTTTATACCTTGTACTACTATAATTTAGTCGTTATCAATATTATAATTTAATTGATGCAGGTATTCTTTAGTCACGATCATAAAATTGTTACTTCTAACCAGACTATTTGACATCGACAGTGATTGCAGCTGTGCTATACGTTTATTCGTTTTTCGTAACTTGTTAAAGTAAGTTTTTGAATTTCTTGGTAGACATGGATGGAACCCATACAAATTCTTTTAAGACGTTTAATAAATGAGCCACTTAAAGTGAGTCTAGTTATCACTATATCACTATAACAGTGTTCTATCTAAATATATAATTACGTTTAAAACCAGGACTGGATAGATTTAAAAGAATGCACATTACACGTATCGCACCATTTTTTACGTTTAATAATACTTCCATTGCATAGTAAATAGGAATGTATAAACCACTATAACTTAAAACTAAGTTAAATACAATTTAGCATGAATACAATGCAGTTTAAAACTACTTTTTAACAACTGCCTTCTGACCTAACTTCCGAATCTTCAGTTTTGCTAAAAACTTCTTGCGCTTCATGTGCTGGCTACTAAAAACATGTTTTTATTTCAGAGGCCGTTGAGCATGTGCGTTTTCTGAAATATCGGACCGTCGTTTTACAATCTTCTTTCTTTAAATTGAATATTGGTATTTTTCACATATGAAACAAAAACTGTAATCTAATGATAGCTAAACCCACTTAAGCTGTTTGTGTAGCTGTACTAAACATTTTAAGAGCAATTTTTAGTAGTCATAACGGTCACAGAAGGCAGAAACGCGTACCTGTACCGTGTGCAGATATTTGGCAATAGAAATATAATGATTTTCTTGTGATTTGCAAATCTTTGAGTTGAAAAAGGGAATTGCAACTGCAATGCGAAAATAAAGTTCTGGCGAGGCTACAACATTAGTACGATTTTTTGACGAGCAACTGTTCTGGGACTTTTTATATACTCTTGGTCGCCCATAGACTTCAAAAGTTTTTCCGTTTTTCAAAAATATCGCTTAAGAGTTGATCTATATTTATTCTCGTATGTTTTACTTGGTTAATGACTGTATCCACATGCTTAACAGCTTCGGAAAGATCACTATTAACAGCTTGAAGTATTTTGCATAAAGGTATTGTGAAAGCAAACAGAGTAGATGCACTTACCATGCTGACGATAAATGCACTTGTCATAATGGTTTTGTATAATTGCGAAGTTTATGAGGAAATCTCGATATCTGTAACTAATTCAAGTTCTTCTAATGTTATAACAATTAATCTAAAAATTGTGGTGCCAGATTACAGAATTGATTCTCTTGGCTTCTATCTTTTATAATTTCGAAATAGCACTAGTCAGTGCTTCCCAAACTTCGCAAACCCCCCATTGTAATTCTCAACTTCATTCAAAATCAGCTGCTAAACGGCCAACTGACGCCATCTAGTACCAAGTAGCACAATTTATTGATTTGTTTTCCGTATTACCGAAAATTTCCACAATATTCGGGAAGGTACTAGATGGAATAATCTGAAAAATCGATTTTACTTTATATAAACAGCGGACCGCGATGAAATTAGTCATCATTTCAAAACTCTGTCTGGCAGTGATAAGAATACAAAAAAAAAAACGTAGATTGTACAGCGACAACCAAATATGGTTTTACCGTTATTTTCCAGAAATCCCAGTGCGTACTTTGTCGAGAAATGTTGTCAAAAGAAAGCATGAAGCCATCAAAGCTATTTCGACATTTAAGTATAGTTGTGCCAAGCAATCAAGTAATGCACGTCATAGATCACATGATCAACGAGCAGCAGCGCCGGTATCATAAAGTAAAAAAAATCCAGAACGTAATTAGTCATTGCAGGTTATTCTTTTATTTTTTATATATATTTACTATTTAAATTTAGTAGACAACAGTAGATTACCACAAAGCCCATGGTTTTTTTTAAATAATTAACAAATTAAATTATACAAATGTATTATATTTTATAGCAAAACTATTGTTATGTGTCGTTACGTTGGTATTAAATCCAAGACGTTTATATTTTGCTGTCAGAAAGTTGTCAGAAATTATTGCAGCTGCCAAGGAAGGTTGGTTGTTCGTAGTTTTCTCCTTATTTTTGTACACGTTTAGAAAATGCCGAAACCTTTAAGCAGACAGTCGAAACAACTTGTCGCAAATTTGATAAGCTATTTCGAACGCGAACGAAATAATAATGGTCCACTTCTACCTTTAAATGCTGTCAGAGAGGTAATAATTATTTATAATTCTTTCTGTTAGGGCATATATTATTGTTTCCACGTTTTTACAGAGGGTCGCAAATGCACTGCAGTTAAACGTGAAAACAGTTAGCAATATATCGCAAGTTGTAAAAACAAATTCTCTTTTACGTAGTCCAAAGAGAAAGAGGCCGATACAGAAGCCTGTGTTGGATGTAACTGAAGCAGTGAAAGTGGCAATAAGAGATAGTGTATATGTAATCTACAAAAACAGTAAGTAACAATAACAGACTGTTTAGTGTACAAATATTTACAATTATTATCATTAATTACAGAACAACACATAACTCTACGTACGTTATTATCATTTCTTAAAGAACGATTTATTTTCGACGGATGCCGAGAATCTTTACGCAAAGAAGTATTGAAAAGCATTGGGTTCCGATGGAAGAAGAATGACTTATGTCTTATGGAATTAGACCACGTAGCTTTTGCCAGGCTTCGTTTTTTACAAAATTACATTGCTAATCTAAATGAGGCTGATCCGTGTCAATTTGTGTATCTTGACGAGACATGGATATTTGAGAATGGCTGTCTAGGAAGATCTTGGCAGGATAGCAATACAAAAACTGTTAAAAGAATCAAATCCGAAGGAAAGCGGTAAATAATTTTATAATTAAGTTTAATATAATTATTACAATATTGTGTTTTTTCAGATACATTATATTACATGCAGGCACTATAAATGGTTTTATTCCTGATGCATCGCTGATATTTTCCTCAAATACAAAAAATCCAGGTTATCATAGTGAAATGAACCAGGGCAATTTTTTGAAGTCGTTTGAACACCAATTTTTAATGAATTTGGAAGAGCCGTCTATAATTATCATGGACAATGCAAGCTACCACAGTTCCTTGCTAGACAAAACTTCTAATAGCAATTGGAATAAGCCCCAAATTGTCGAGTGGTTGAGAAACCATAATATTGAATGTGATTGTAGCTTATTGAAGATACAGCTGTTGGAGCTAGTTTCATTGTAAGTGCGAAATACACTGAAAGTGTAAAGTAAAACCGTAATTAAATTTATTTTATAGAAATAAACCTCCAAAAACGTTTGTCGTGGATACATTCGCTGAACAATACAGACATAGAGTGCTCCGGCTTCCTCCTTACCATTGTATATTTAATCCGATCGAAAATGTGTGGGGGATTGCTAAAAGATTCTATAACGATCATGTTGGAAGAGACGGAGGTGGCATGGAAAAAGCAGTGGATATGTGGAAAGAAGCGCTAAGTACCGTAACCCCCCAAAAGTGGAAAAATTGTATCGATCATGCTGAAAAAGAAATAAAATCATGGTGGGAAAGAGAAAAGATACTTGACACACATGATATAGCTCCAATAATTATTCATTTGAGCACAGATTCTGAATCCTCCGACAGTGAATACTGTGACGAAACATAATTCGCTATAGTGGTGCGTAAACACCTGAATTTGCAAGCACTGTCCAAAACTAAACATTGTTACCTAAATATGGAATTCTTTTTATCACAGAATGCATTCTAGTTTATTTTTAACCAATTATGTATAACATAACAAGTGTCTTTGCACCGTTACAACCAATAAATATTAACTTCTACAATTTGAGTATGATTTTATTTTAATAATTATTAGCTGCTGTGGTTTCTACTTGTACTTGCTTTATATTAAATTAAAATGTTAATATTTGAGGTTACGTCGTTTGTTTGTTGTTCCACTTTAAACTGTTTCAATATAAATATACACATACAAGGTTGTGACGTCATAAAATTTATATATGACGTGTATTACCTGATTGCTTGGCACAACTATACCAAACATCCATACAAAAAGGAAAGCTTGTGAAATTCTTTGAAAGAAAGCCTACTACTACAAAACTAATAAGAAAGCACTACTATCAAATTATCGAGTGTGATTTCGCATTGCAAAAACCAGTAATCCACATACAATTACTGAAAATCTGATTTTACCAGCAGCTGTCGAAATGGTGCAAATAATGGTTGGTGAAAAAGAGGTTGACAATCTGAAAACAATACCCCTCTCTAATAATAATAATAATATATATATATAGTAGCTCTAGAGGCCTAGAAATAATACTATAAAAAAAAAAAGAATAAGTGACATGGCAGAAGATATTCGAACACAAGTTGTTGAAAATATTAAGAAGCGCACGTACATCTCATTCCAGAATCGAGACTAATCCACGGATATTTTATTTTGTACTCCATTAGAGGTCAGTACAACAGCAAAATGTTTATTCGACACTTTCATGCACTATTAATAAGTACGAGATTGACTGGGCAAAATGCGTTTCTATATGCACCGATGGCGCCAACGCTATGAAAGGACATCGATTTGGTCTTATTGTCAGATTAAAAGAGTAATGTCAAATGCTACATCCTTCTGAAATGATTTGTGTTTTGAATAATATCATTAACGTGGTAAATTTCATCAAGGAAAAAGCATTACAATTTCGCATTTTTGAAAAATTTGAGATGACATGGGTTCTTCATATGCAAATCACACCGAAGTAAGATGGTTTTCGAGGAGTAACGTTTTGAAAAAAGTTTTCCAATTAATAGCGGAACTGTTGATATACTTGCAAGATGACAAACCAGAATATGAGAACATATTTTCCAACTCCCTTTGGCTTTTTAGGCTGTCTTTCCTTGCTGATATTTTCGAGCACTTCAACATTGAAGAGCAGTTTGCAGGCCACGATATTGATATAATAACATTAACAGACAAAATTAACGGTTTTATAAAGAAACTTGATTTCTGGTCGACTTCAATTGGAAAAAGATTTTTCATTAATTCCAGTGGAATACTTAGTTAAAGATGATAATACGATAAATTCTGATGTGTTTGCAGATATGCAAGTTAGTTTGGACAATTTAAAACAACAGCTTATTGACCATTTTCCGAAAGAAATTCAAAACAGTTATGACAATGACAGATGGATACTGAATCAGTTTTTAGACAATTCCGTTGAACAAGCTGAAATTTCCCAGAGCGTAGATCAATTTTGGACCAAAAGAATACAATAATGCCTCGAGCTTGCGGAAAAAGCTATAAAGTTTTGACGAAATTTGCTACATCATATTTGTGTGAATTAAGTTTCTCGTCTATGACTGCTATCATAATAAAGAACAAAGTAAGAAATCAATTCGAACTTGAAAATGACATTATTGTATGTGTATCCAATACATAGCCTAGATTTGAAAAGCTAGGGGCCTCGATGGGGCAATGCGAACAAGCGCTATCAGTCGAGGTCACAGTGAAATGCGGCTCAATTGTCCGCGGAAGCTACCGTATTTCACTTAGTCAAGTTTAGGGTGCATGTTGCATGAATGGTTAGTATGTAAGGAACGCCAGCACCCCCTGAAGTAATGCAAAAGCGGTTCAAGAGGAAAACGGGAGTGCAAATGTAAAAAAAATATTTAAAAAACTAGTTTCTGAAAAACAGGCACATACAGCGCATCAATATTTTTACATTGCAACTTGCTTTTATGTTTAAAGTTAATTATGGTTAGGTTCTTGTATTTAATGAAAGTTTTAATATTTTGTTTTAATAAGTTTGTTTCATTTTTGTTTATTTTGTGAAAGGTAGAAATAAATGTCTTGAAAAGGCATTTTATTTTATTTTAAAAATTTCCCCGCGACTCCCCTAATCCTGTTCGCCATCCCCCAGGGTGTCGCACTTTAGGAACCACTGGTATAGGTAATATGAAACAATTTGCAATTGTACGGTGAGTGAGTGAGTGCAGTCAGCTTCGGGGAGAGTTTGAACTCCCCCCCTCCTAAATACACCCCTGAAAATATTGCTACGCCTGTAATTGTACTACTGCCACTGTGTAGATATCTGCCCCTCTCGTCAATTTTGAATGAAGTATAGACGCTTATTATTGAAAACATCACAGAACAGTAACAAAAATATTTGGATGCATTATTGGTGTATCCTTAACATTATGACATCCCTCCGGTATTTTATAATTTATGCTCGAAATCATAGAAGTATGTACTGCACACCTGTGACTTGTTCATACATAAACACTGTAGTTTGATTGTCTACTATAATGAAAGTTAAATGAGGTTACTTGAACAGACTAATGGTTTTACGGGTTGATTTACACTTAGCTAACGTCAGTTTAATTCGTTTTTAATTTTTCCAGCTTGCGTGTTTTTCGAACGTTTGCAATTTACGTCGGGTTGGTTTTTTCCGTGTAGATTTAGGACGCGGATAGTAGATAAACTGTCTATCGGATCAAGAGAAGAATTAGCAACCAAGTGTAAATGAACTCAGAAAGGTATCCTGTTATTCTATGGCATAAAAGGTATACATGCCACAATGCTAAGAATGTTAATACTCGTAGTTGATAAGTAATGAAAGCTCAGGTACAAAGTGATTTTTTAAAAAGTCAATTGCAGTAGCCTAGGGATTGTCCCGTCTATATTAAGCTTTAGAATCTGACAATATGAAAATTTTAACAGCATAGCTGCCAATAATTAAATAAAGAAGCTTCAATTATTTATTCAAAAATGAATTTCACAGTGCAGCATAAGATATTTATGGTAAAAGCTTATTACCGAACTGGAATCATCATAAATGGTGAAAAGAAACCCGAGCTACAACACATTCTATAGAATAAGGAAGATTTTATAGAGTCAAACCCGTCAAATTTAGGCTGCATGAAGTATGCTTCTATAACTTCATGTGATGTTGAACGCAGTGTTGGGTAGTAACTAAGTAAAAGTAACTCGTTACTAGTAACTAGTTACTTTTCAGTAACTTAATAGTAACTTAATTACTTTTGTGTTTTCAGTAATTGTAACTATAACACGTTACAATTATTTAGTAACTTTATTAACTAAATATGACAAGTTACATTTTCATGCTACAAATGTAAAATATTTTAAAATGTTCGGTTTTTAACGCGTAGTATTTAAGAAATTATACCTGAAGCTGAAAAATATGTTGAAATTTCGAATACTTTAGTATGCAAATGCTAATACCGAACACAGGAATACCTTCTTGTACTTAGTCGATAATAAATAATATTTGATGGATCCTATTTGGGTGGTGACAGCTTTTTCCAGTAATCTTTAATCCTTTAACAACTAGAAGCTCTCTGAGCAGGTATGCGGATTACTGGGAAGTACATTCCTAACGCCTGTGCGCAGGTTGGGGGTGTCTAATTCAGACGAAAATGCATTCACCGTCTCTATTGTAACACACCCTACACCCTTACTTTTATTTAAAAACGCATGTTAGAGAGCTTTGGTGGTAACGCTGATAGTGAGGACCAGGCAGAGGTCAAGGGAACCTCAAGAAGGGCGGTTGTGTTTTTGACCGTGTGGTCGTCAAAGAAAAGGAATTAAGTGCATCAATCAAAGCTGGATTGCTGTCAGCGAAATCCAAAAGTGTTAAGTGTATCAATCAAAGCTGGATTTCTGTTAGCGAAATCCAGAAGTGTTAAGGCATCGATGTAAAAGGTTATTGAGTGCTTCGAGTAAAGGTGCATCTTGGATTTCGTGCGTCGAATTAAGCTGTATTTGGGTTCAGTGAAATCCAAAAGCCATTCATTGCGCAAGCTAGCAACAACGAAACCACCAAAGCCGGGTGATTGTACCAATATTTTGTTTAATTAAATAAATTAGTTTTTGTATATATTTATATGTGTGTTTTATTGCTACCACGATCAGGTTCCAAATCACAAAAGTTTCATATAGAAGCACGAAACGTTTCACTATATTTCAATAATAACGAAAAATAAAATACAATCCTTGGAAAATCCCAAAAACATCGTTGAACCAGCTCCTCTAAGCTCTAAGCCTGTTCCTTCCCCCACGTATAGAATATTTGCTAATAAACAATTGTTTATAAATGTGTGTTTCTGTTGGAATTAAGTTGGTAGGAATTGCATGTCATTAGTAGCGTCTCGTAAAAATAGGTAACTTAAAAACTAACGAGTTACTTTATGGTAACTTAGTAACTTATTCAAGTTACTTTTATAATTCTGTAACTTAGTAACTTACTTAGTTACTTTTTTGCCGAGTAACTGATTAACTTACTTAGTTACTTTCTTAGAGTAACTTACCCAACACTGGCTACAAATCAGTCAAATGAATGACAATGGCGTAGTTATGTTATAATATATTTTACACTTGCGGTCACCTTACATTGCTTGCCAATAAAAATAAAATGCATGTTGTTTTATAAACAAAGTACATGAAAACAACTTTTAATCATTTTTGAGATTGTTTAATAAAGTAATTTAATTATTACACACAATTTAAATAACACATAAAAAATAATTGTAAGTTTGTATTCTGATGTTGATAATATTTGCATAATTTTATATCATACCAAATTTCAATATTCACACACTTAAATATTCATTGGCAAAAAGCACATGGGTGTGCTATGGAGTTTTATTCTATGTATGTATTAATTAATTTAATGACATTAAATAATTATATTTCGTTACCCGTTTTCACGTTTCACTGCAGGGCAGAAGCATTCTTGTCGACTGCATGCTTCTCCTCAGTGCTTGCATAAATGCTGAAATATCGAATCTGTACGATATACATACTAGATAAGTTTTAGTGATTGCATTTCCGGGTCGGGTTGCCGGCCTTGGTGGTCTAGTGGTTAGCGCATTTGCCTTTAGATCCGAATCGGAAAATGCGCCTTCAGTCGGATAAGAAGTAAAGCTGTAGGTCTCGTGCCACTGCGATGTGTGAAACGTTAAAAATCGCTACTGGAGTTGGAATTACCCCAGAGAGGCAAAATTCTTAGTTAGGGTGTACAATGGGCCAAATGTGGCCTAAGTGCATAGAGATGCTTGGAAAACCGCGTCCTAGATCTCGCTGTTTCAAATCATCATCATCATCATCCGGGTCGGATTGCAGCACAATATTTTTATGTTGTAGCTTTGGCGATATCTAAGACTCAAATAACAGATTTTAATAAGACGTTTTACAAAAATATTTTTGAACTACCGATAACACTACCAATAGTGAATTATTTGCAAATAGAACTATAACACGCATTAATATTTTTGTGCTATTGTTACATCAGTTTCGATATGAAGTTGTAATTTGCCGCATTGATTTCTTATTATTATTACTATTATTGAATGTTCTGGTGACTTTAGGAATGAGTTCATTCACTAACATGGAATTTGATTAATAAACTGTATTACTTTTCTGCGATAACAGAATTTTTTTGGTTGTATACAAAAAAAGTTACAGTTAATTTTTTGAATATTTGATTCATGATTCATGATAGTTTAAAAGAGTGTATACGCAATAAATAAGCTAATTTCATAACACAATCTACCAGCGTGGATGCTGCATAAATACTGCGAATCGTATTCGATTTATAAAGCTACTTGCAAGGGTTACTGAAACGTCAGCATCAATCAATCCTACGACGGCGCGGTCTAGGTCCAAAGAGATGATTTCATTATGCGCATCTATTAATATTCTGGTTAGCAAAATTGAATTATGTTGTTACATGAAGAAAATATGATTACTTTAGCAAAAATCTGATTGATATTCTAAAAGAATTGTCACCGATGTTCATAATAAAATACGCAATAAATAGGCTAATTTCAAACAATGGCGTTACAATTGAAATGTGTAACAAATCAGCTAATTTCATAATGTAAAAAACAGCGGTGCTATATGTACTTCTGTTGATTGTCTATCAATCAGATAGCGGTTGTCGAATTTCAAGTAATTAAATTAATTAAAAGAATATCGGTATGATTTCTGTACTTGTTTATATCACATAACAGCCCTAACGCATGCTTTGTTTTGTGCGTACATTCACAAAGATGGTTATAATTATTGTGGGTTTTTAAGGACGTATATGTAAATCATAAATTAGAAACAGAAAGTGAGTGGAATAATAGTAAAATACACGACCGTGGCAAAATGGAAGTTCTTGTAAGGTTATGTATGTGTTCCTATTTTTGGTCAGTTACGGTTATGAAGGCCACATGCCACTTACCACATGCTATTTGTGTACTACCAAAGATAAGATAATTTTTACTACGGGAATAAAAAAAATCAACGCGTACGTAATTGTTTCAAATAGTGCAAGTAGTAAAGCATAAAAAGTGCGTGGCGAAATATTAAAATTAGACTAGGCAAGGTTTTGGCACAACTTTTTACAATTTTCTAAAGTATAAAATTATAAATCTTGAATTTTATATAAAAACTAACTTACAATACCGAGCTTAAAGGAGAAGTTAGCTATTTTTTATTAAAATGGAATACCATATACAGGGTGGGCCAATGAAAACGAAACAGACCTGGTTTTTCATATTTATCTTCGTTTGTAAAAGAATCGCTCGGACCCGTCAATTTTTGTTTTGATGGGGAAACTTTTTGCGTATATTTTCAACCTTCTCACTTCAACCTCCTAGGGGTGGTGAGCTTCACCCCTAAAATTTTAAATGCGAAACCGAGTCGGGTGTATATCATTTTAAAGGGTATTAAATTCTTGTTTTAATGCTTCCTAGTTTTTCAAATTCGGATCAGTAGTTTTCGAGAATATGCCTTTTAAAGATAGTAACCCGCCAAAAACCAATAATTCATGAGTTGTCACTTTTACCATAATTTACACCAGTAATGTTTTATTGATCCCTACACCCTAAGGGTATAAAGGGAAATGATTATATATACATATAATCTTTTATTGATTAAGAAATTTATCTTAACTTTCACTTTATTAAATGTTCGAAATCTTGACCTCCAGCATCCATAGAGTAGTAGGTACAGCTTTTGTTGAAAACGGTTTCGGACGTTCTGAAGCATAAATTTAAGGATTCTGGCTGAATACTATAAATTTTACTTTTTATGTGGCCCCACAGAAAGAAGCCTAGAGGGATTAAATCTGGTGACCTCGCAGGCCACTTCACTGCTCCTCTTCGGCCAATACATCTACCCGGAAATGTTTAGTACAGATACTGACGAACAGTAAAGGGCAAAGTGTGGAGGTGCTCCGTCTTGTTGAAGCATCAACTCATTCAGATTGTAACGGTAGTTTTGTTCCATAATTTCAGTTATTGCTGGATCAACATGATCTTGTATTAAATGCAAATACATTTCTCCTGTTAGATTTCCTGGTAGATAAAAAGTACCAACAACGCGATCGCCGTAACTTCCAGTCCACACGTTTATTTTTTGAGGATTTTGAGTGTGAATTTCATGCAATGCGTGTGGGTTTTCATCGGCCCAATAACGACAATTATGGCGATTAACAATCCAGTTCACTTACAATGAACATTTATCCGAAAAATAAATGTTATAAAGCAAATTTGG
>JABXWE010006453.1:0-52848 GCA_014611495.1 Limonius californicus | reverse complement strand
CAGTTAGATAAAACTTTTAACTGATGCTTGCTCAGGTATGATTCAATCACACAATCATTAAAGAAAACTTTTAATAGATGGTTCTCAGCTATGATTCAAAGAGATAACCAATTAGAAAAAACTTTTAACCCATGCTCGTTCAAATATGATTCAATTTCCTAGTCAATTAAAGCAAACTTATAGCTGATGCCTGCTCAGATATGACTGTATTAAGAAAGCAGTTAGATAAAACTTTTAACTGATGCTTGCTCAGGTATGATTCAATCACACAATCATTAAAGAAAACTTTTAATAGATGGTTGCTCAGCTATGATTCAAAGAAGTAACTAATTAGAAATAACTTTTAACTGATGTTTGCTCAGATATGATTCAATCGCACAATCGATTAAAGAAAACTTTTAATAGATGGTTGCTCTTGCTCAGCTATGATTCAAAGAGATAACCAATTAGAAAAAACTTTTAACCCATGCTCGTTCAAATATGATTCAATTTCCTAGTCAATTAAAACAAACGTATAGCTGATGCCTGCTCATATGATTGTATTAAGAAATCAGTTAGATAAAACTGTTAGATTTAACTGATCCTCGATCATATATGATTCAATCACACAATCGATTAAAGAAAACTTTTACTTAACGCTTGTTCAGATATAATTCAATTACACAATCGATTAGAAAAAACTTTTACTGGATGGTCGCTCAGATATGATTCAAATAAATAACCAATTAGAGCAAACTTTTAACGGATTCTCACTAAGATATGATTCAATCACATAATCGATTAAAGAAAACTTTTACTTAATGCTTGCCCAGATATAATTCAATTACACAATCTGTTAGAGAAAACGTTTAATGGATGGTTGCTTAGATATGATCCAAATAAATAACCCATTAGAGGAAACTTTTAATTAATGTTTGCTCAGATACGATGCGATTACATAATCGATTAGGCCAACATTTTACTGATTCCTAGTCAGATATGATTCAATTAAATAATCGGTTAGAAGAAACTTTCAGCTGATTTTTGTTCAGAAATTTTCAATTATATAATCGATTAGGTCAAACTTTTTACTGATTTATGAGCTCAGATATAAATTAATTACATAATCGATTAAAGCTAACTTTTAGCGAATGGTTGCTCAGATATGATGTAATTACATAATTGATTAGTTAAACTGATGCATGTTTCGATACGATTCAATTAAATTATTGATTAGAGGAAGATTTTCACTGATGCTTTTACAAATATGATTCAATTACATAATGGATTAAAGAAAACTGATACGAAATATGCCTTAATTGTATAATCAATTAGAGCAAACTTTTAACTGATGCTTGGCCAGATATGATTCAATCACACAATCGATTAAAGAAAACTTTTAATAGATGGTTGTTCAGCTATGATTCACATAAATAACCAATTCGAGAAAACTTCTAATTGATGCTCGCTCAGATTTGATTCAATCACACAATGGATTAAAGAAAACTTTTACTTAATGCTTGCTCAGATATGATTCAATTACACAATCTATTACAGAAAACTTTCAACTGATGCTCGCTCAGATATGATTCAATCACACAATCGATTAAAGAAAATTTTTACTGAATGCTTGCTCAGGTATGATTCAACTACACAATCTACTAAAGAAAACATTTAACAGTTGGTTACTCAGATGTGATTCAAATAAATAACCAATTAGAGAAAACTTTTAATTGATTCTTGCTCAGGTATGATTCAATCACACAATCGATGAGAGAAAACTTTTAATTATTGCTTGCTCAGATGTGATTCGATTACATAATCGATTAAGCCGTCATTTTACTGATTCTTAGTCAGCTATGATTCAATTAAATAATCGGTTAGTAGAAACTGTTAACTCATTTTTGTTCAGAAGTTATTCAACTACATAATCGATTAGGTCCAACTTTTTACTAATGCCTATATAATTTAGTTACATAATCGATTAAAGCAAACTCGTAACTAATAGTTGCTCAGATATGATTCACTTACCTAAGCGATTAGAACAAACTTGCTACTAGTGGTTGTTCAAATATGATTCAATTTCGTAATTGATTAGAGGAATCTTCTAACTAGCGGTTGCTCAAATATGATTAGATAATCCATGAAAGCAATTTTTTAACTGATGCTTGTTCAGTCAGACATGATGAAATTGAATTGAATAGAGCAAACTTTTAACTGATGCTTGTTTCGATATGATTCAATTAAATTATTGATTAGAGGAAGCTGTTCACTGATGCTTGTTCAAATATGATTCCATTACATAATTGATTAAAGAAAATTTTTAACTGATTACGACTTAATTATATAATCCATTAGAGCAAACTTTAAACTGATGCTTGGCCAGATATGATTCAATTATGTAATTGGTTAGGGAAAACGTTTAACTGACGGTTGCTCAGATGTGATTCAATTACATAATTGGTCAGATCAAACTTATAACTGATGATTGCTCTGATATAATTCAATTACGTTATTTATTAGAGCAAACTTTTAAATAATGGTTGCTGAGATATGATTTAATTACATAATCGATTGAAATAGACGTTTAACTGATACTTGTTCAGATACGACTCAATTACGCAATTGATTAAAGCAAACTTTCAGCTAATGCTTATTAAGATATGATTCATTCTACAATTTTATTCATTAGTGCAACTGATAGTTAACAATTGCCCATCGTATCATTCAAAGAAAATTATACGTATTTATTCTTTCGGAAAACTTTATTGAAAATAGAATGAACAGAATCAAAAAACAAACGCCTTTTAATATAAGTTTCACGATATACTTCAGTTGGGAAACTAGCCATACTTTTGTTACGCACTGTACAATGACAGAAACTAAACTGGTTTGGTTTGGAAATTTACATCCAATCACCTCGGGAAACAGCTTCTGCAAGTAATGACTACATTTATTTTCTTGACATTCGCTTATTTGTTGGAAAATCATCAGGAAAGGAATCAATTTAGGAATGCCCATTCTATTTTTACTAAGCATTCGATTTCAGCAAACTTGGAAAACAAGTTTATTAATTAGAACGTGATTAAATTTCTAATTGGGTTTGCTCGATTTCAATTCATCTAGAGTCTTTGATGTGCTGTTTAGTAATCTGCGAGGGCATTAATGGCGACTTCGCAACTAAATCTAATACACCCAACCAAAGGTCCGCACTTCCGCAGTGCAAAGCTATTCCATAATTACAAGAGATAATTCCTTTAACTCCATGGTATCAGCATCGTCGTCCTTTTCGCTCTCACGATGATACAAGCACAACATAATTTTCTGCTACAGAATACTCTCAATCTATCTCGGATTTTTTCTGAAACTCGGGGTGAGTTAATTTTTTATACGCATGGCGAGAGTCTTATCGCGACCTACTTTCCGCAACAATTATTTTATGTTAATAAAATCAATTGCTGTTGGGTAATTACCATATATATAACGCTCAAAAAACACCAACTGGCAGAAAACGATTAATTTCGAAGTAGCGTTACACGGCTTTGCCTGTAACAGAACCGGTAAATTTAAGCCCATTTGTCTTAAATCTTTAAAAGGAAATTTTATTGCAAACAATAAACATAAACTTTATACACCATTACGTGGAAAGTTTAAGCTTTGTTGGAGAATCGTATTTTTTCCTTATTCTCAAATATCTACCGTTTAGTACGGAATTTTAACAAGATGATGAGCAAAAAGATTTTCGTTTTCCACTTTATGGATTCAAAATGGGTTTGTGACTCATTGGCATACGAATATGTTGACTATTGAATATTATATTTCATTTGCTTAATACATGAATGGTTGTGTATGATATATTTAAAAACACGGAACAAAACAAAAGTCTTTTCTTACTGCCGCATTTGTGGTTAATTAAATATGTGAACTAGTTAAATAATTGTATTTATTTTCATTTTGAACAAACCGGAACAAAGTCACTAATGTTCACAATAAGGTATACAATGTTCACTTCATAAAAGATAAATATAAACGTATTAGCGTTGATGTTCTTTCCAATTATACCATTAATCGTTGCTATTTCTCTAATCTATATATCTATAGCAGTGGCATCGAAACAACCGTTGCACGTCATAGATATTTTGATGACGTCATGTCATTGACAGCCTCTTCCTCGCACTGCTGGACATCGGCCTCTTCTCTGCCACGTGTTTCTCTTCAACGCTAAGGTAGAAACACGAGGACCTACAGTTTAAAGTCAAATCCGAACGACAAAAGGTTTTTAGCATTCAGATCCCACGGTTGCAAGCCGGATGGGGAAATTTTGTGTGGTGGGTTGCTGACAAGATTGTTATAAACCTACATAGTACTGCTTAGGTGTCGAACCCAAGTCAGAATCGACGTTTTACTCAGAAAGCGAGCGCTCTATAGTCGGGTGTCGTCTTATTTGACGGGTGGCCCTTCGCAGTACGAACCACCACAACACTTGTATAGCTATATGGCTCTCTTTCTAGCTCCTTAGTTCGTATAGGCTATTAGAGCGAGCGCAAGTGCTGCAGGTGGCCGTTCTAAAGTTTATGAAATGCACTGCGGTGACTTGTGAAACGAAAAGAGATAGCACTTACAGTGTTCAGTGGTTCCACAACAGGTGATTTCTAATAAATACCTTTTTCAAAGCAAATTTAGTTCTTGTCCTCCCGGAATTTCAAAATATGTTGCTTACGTTTAAAATAATGCTGGAATGACACATTAATATGCAAATATCATAATGTACGCAGTTGATACATTAGCTTCTAAAAGTAAGTAATTAATCCTCATTTTAGTAAAATTTTCCAGTGCAGCTTCTCTTTGATGATCACAAGAGAGAGTGCTAATATTTGTGTTTAGAAATGAAATTTCTGGACTTTCTGCGACAATTGTTTTTCAATTTTTTGTTACAAAACTAAGTCACTTGTCTCTGCAATCGAAACAGTTAGTGCTTAATATAATAAATTATTTTAAAGAAGAACGAAGAAACGGTGGGCCTTTGATTCCTGTTGATAAGATTCAAGAAGTGCTGCAGCTGCAAATATAGCCTATGTACTGTGCAGCGGATATGTAAGAACGACAAAGAAAATATACTTAGCACACCAAAAAAGCGCCTTAGGAGTAAACCAAAAACTGCCGATGCTAATGAAAATATAAAAATGGATGTTCGGGATGTCATTTAGAACTTTTACGCCAGTAGCACGCCTTTTACACTAAATACTCTGCGAGGAAAGCGTTTAATTGTCTTACGTGCTGGTTCATCTGATGGCTTTATTAAAGGTGCAAGTTTAATTTCTTCTTCCAAGTCAAAAAATGCCGATCATCACGAAAGTATAAACAACGAATCTTTCGAAAAATGGATACAAGAGATGCTGATACCGAATTTGGAGGAGCCTTGTTTGATTGTAATGGACAATGCTTCATAGTCGAAAAATAGCCTACTACGTAGTGGAAAAAGGCCGATATCTTAGCGTGGTTGAAGAAACATAACCTCCCCTATCCGGCAGATGCATTAAGGCCACAATTACTTGTCATTGGTAATAAGCACAATATACTTAAAATGTATGTTATGCTACTACGACAAAGATATCGGGCGCAAAGGTTTTACTGTGGGAAAAATCGGTGAAAATGAATGGAAAAATTGTGTACGACATACAGAGATCTTATAAAATCTTGGCGACATCGTGAAATTATAGTTAACGAGGTGGAACCTTTAACAATTAATTTGGGTGATGAATCATTGGACAGTGAAGACGTGGGATATGAAGACGACAGCGATTAAACTGTTTTATTAAAATCAAGTGGTCCTTGTTAATTAAATGCAATAATATGTGTCTATTCAGTCATTTTTAATTGTGTGCAAAATATGAAACTAATTGAAATTTAATCTTTTAGTCGATGTTAGTTAGTAATGATAAAAAATGATATTTAGTTTGTGCGTGAGTCACTCCGGTTTGTGTTTAACCTATTTTAAACTTTGTACCTGATTCACCTTTGTGTTTAAATAATTTCAAATACATAATGAACACTGCATTTTTAGTAATTAGTATTTCAGTAGAAATATAATTATTTTAATATTTGAATAACTCTTATTTAAATTCAAATATTTAAAAATAAAATTGAATTTCTCGTGCAAATTAGATGCAATAATAATCTTCAAGCTGTCTTGTCTTTGATTTATATTAAGAATATTGAGATTACACATGTAAAATTTTTTAATGCAAAAAGATTTAATTATTGTACTACACGGGTTTCTTGAGCACGTGGCCGCTCATCTTAGTTCAACCGGTTATTTTACCTGACTGCGGACTTCACACCCGTCAAATAAGACGAGACCCGACTCTACCAACTGAGCTACCACCACACTTGACGTCATATATCGACATTGAAATAACGCGTTTACATTTTACTCAGAAGGCACCTGGTTATACAACATATTTAACATCAATTTTTATGACGTGTTATTTTCAAATATAAATCGATTCCATTTAATACCATAGAATGAAATTATTTTAGCAGAAACGAACCACAGACAATTAAACTGCAACAACAATATATACTATTTCTAAACTGAAACTTACTATTTTCTGAATCATATAGTGTCAATAATTTTACTTTTAATTGTATTTTGATGTATGTAATCAATCTCACTCGTTATATTCTGTTGCTGTAGAAACAGCGCTGACGTTTGAAATGTTAAGATTTAAAGCATTCGCAATTTTCTCTGCAATATAATTTAAGTTTTACAAACAATAAACATTAATTTACAAAAATAATATACCTCGCTAACAGCATTTAAAGGGAGAAGCGACCCATTGTTGTTTCAATTAATTTCAAAATTACTTATTGAAGAAGTAACTAGCTCTTTAGTCCCTTTGCAGAGGTTTCGGCATAACAAAACGTTGTCACACGCGGTGGAAACAAAAGTAAATAAATGAGGTTAGAATGACATTTAGATCAAGAATCGTTTGAAGTTGCCATGTAAATTTTCGAGCTAGTAATGCCATACCAGATACCTAATTTCCCCAGAAATACCATTATGATTGAATTTTGTCCTTGTTAGAACAACATTTGTTAGTACGTTCAGGCACACTTGTTTACTAGTTAAAACTTATAATTTACTGGTATTCTAATTTATTACGTAGTGTTTAATGAAAAATATGTATTTAGTTCTTCTTTGTTTGAAATTGGTATTAAAAATCTCTATCGATGACGTACAACGGATGTTTCAGTGCTATAAACGACTGCAATAGAATGGAGGTTTTGTGTTATTTGTACTTCGAGAAGCAATGTTTTAAATGGTTTCATTCATTTTGATAACATTGGTAGGTGAATGTTACTGACGCATACACTATGTAAATGTAAATATCATACTGAATTGAATGCATCTATTACACATCTAAATCATATTCAAAGCAGCCTCTGCATTGTTCGCTAAATAATAAAAATAAAGTTATTTATATAACAAACAACATGCAATATTTCAATGTAAACATCCTCCATCCATGCCGCATGGAAAATCCGTGTTACTGATTCAAATCGCATCATGTATATTTACAGAAACAAATTATATTACAAGGACTTCTAAAAATATAAGTCAAGGCCATACACTAAATTGGGCTTTCCTTCGCTATCTTCAAACTATGATCTATTAAAAGATTCTAACACTAATAGCTACCATAGAAGATTAGCACACTTTATTTTGACCAAGTCTGGTTGGTTTATTTTCTTTCACTCAGTACCCAGTTGCACTAATTTCTATACATCGTTGACGAATTACAATCGAATCAGCATACAGAGTGTGCTAAAACATGGGGCCAAAATTCTACAGCGTGCTGGAGGGACCAAGTAATGGAAAAAGTTATGAGACATACTAAAAAAGCAATATTACAGTATATGTTGGAAACTCCTTCCTTCTACAAGAATACCGGCGGGTGCTCGACAGATTAATGGTTGTCGTACTCTTTCAAATACTTCTTGAATATGCTACCACCTTAATGTCAACCACTTCTTCATAAATAATATTTTTAAGTAATTCGAGCAGGGTTAACTCGGGTGACCTGACAGGCCATACAAATATTGTACCGCGTCCGATTCAACGTCCAGAAAACCTGCTGTTTCAAACATTAAATAAGCATTCCTAACATACAGACAATTTAACTCCTTATTAAAGCGTTTTCGGCCATATATTCACACATAATGAAAATTTGGCCCCAAGTTTTAAGAACACCCTGCATCATGTGCCTATAACTATAACTCGAAATGTTTATATAAATACATACATCGTTAAAAACTTATTGCCGAATGAATTTAAACTAGTTTCTATTAGAGCACTAATAATAAACTGTTTAGGTTTCTTTTTTAAATCCTAATCGAAGTTAATTGAACTTTCATAAAATAAATGTATATTAGTTTAACATATGAAATGCGAATTGTATATTCCATTCCTAGACACATTTTGCTGCTAGCGACAACTATAAATGGAAATATATTTTTCTGCATCTTTGGATACACATCTACTTCAAAATGCACCACAAATATCGCTTTAAATTAACTACCTAGTATTATACAAATTGACAGTATGTTGTTATACGCGCTTGCGTCATGAGCTACACAGTAGCGCAGTATCCTAAGAACAAGAACCTAGCGTTGTGCACGCAAAATCTAATATGGCATAACTGCAGTTCATAATAACTAACAATCAAGCCAACTAAATTTCCTGAAAAATGAACATATAATTTGCCAACAAATATAAAAAATTATTGAAAAAGCTTTACAAAGTAGAAAAAAGTCAATTAAAAATAAACATTTAATTCGAGTCTAACAAGATGAATTAGGAAGTTTTTCACTAATTAATTTTTAAGGTTTCATTAGACCCCGTCAGGAATTGCCCGCCAGACCTTTTACAATATCACAAAACAAACGGAGAATCTTACCGCTAGCTTAGTGCGGCAACGTGCAGGAATGTCGCAAAGGCGACCATGAACATATTAGACTTTCAAGTATGCTAAATAATTAATTTAAACTCTTATAGCTGATTAAGAGACAAATAAATTGGTATCGGGTAATTCAAAAACATGCTTAATCTGCAGCTAATACATAAAAAAAATTGTATTCCCCATTATTCTATTCTATTCCTATGTCTCACCCAATACCATATATACAATATAGTAAATGGTTGCAATACCAAAAGATACCATATTAAAACAAAATTAGATTCTAACGAGACCTACCAAACACTATCTTTAGGCGAATATGACACGACGCAGAATTTTGTACAAAATTCATTCACACACATACATTAAATCTGCAGAATTTTGTTCAAATGAGCAAATTTTAGTGCTGAGTAATGATCACAGAGGGCAGAGAAGTAAATATTTTACCACTTGTTTACGCCGCCGCGCCGACGCTAACCGTACTTTCTTTTATCTCATTAGCGTCCTTCATTCATTGCTGTTCATGTAAATAAATAAAAGCGCTACGAACCTATGCATCAATGTAATATTATGAAACCTTGGTAGAAGTCTACATTATCCACAGTCACATGTTTATTTTAACAGTTTTCGCACAGATGTTAACGTAATTTTGAACAATTTGCGCGTGCTCGCCGACAGAATTTCTAACAAAATTCTGCTTCATGTCATACATGTCTGCAGAATTTTTCACAAAATTATGTGAATAAGTTTTGTACACACTCACGCTCTAAAACTGCATAATTTTGTTCCGGATCTGCATCGTATCGAAGCGCAAAGGAGCAATATTTAGTGTTCATCAATGATCACAGAGGGCAGACAGGTAAATGTTTTACCATGTAGTTACGCCACCCAGCCGACGCTAACCGCACCTTCTTTTATCTCGCTCGAATATTTCATTTAAAATAAATAAATAAAAGCGCTACGGACGTATGCATCAACCTAATTTTATGAAATCTTAATAGAATTCTACATTATATCCAGTTACATGACTATTTTGACATTTTTCTCATAGATGCCAAAAATTTTGGTTGTGTCATACATTTTTGCAGAATTTTATACAAAATTCTGCGCCGCATCATAATAGCCAAAAAAAAAAAAGTCGAATTAATATGATTAACCATACATCTACGGCTGAACTGAGAACGCCTATAAGAACACAGAAGTAAGTTAACATGACAGATGATCGAAGTTAATTGAGCTTTGACAAAATAATTCATAAAGTTAGAAATATTTTTCTCTTAAGATGGCTGCTCTGCAAGGTTCCCTTTAAGTTTTCCATTAAATATCCACCCACGCCTGCTCCCAGAAACGTAAAATCTCCCCTAAAGAAGATTTCAAATTTAACAGAAATAATACACTTTAAACAGAAGTAGTTAATTTTTAATAGGAAAAAATTGAAACAAAGCTTCCCTTCCCGCATAAATTCGTTATCGATTCTTATTCGGGGTAGGTATTCATTAAATATTTGCTTGAAGGCTTGTGATTTAAAAAGCTTGTCCTAAATCGAGATTTTTGCATCAGTATTTAACTTAAAACGCCATTTTAAAACTTTCTGCATCGATTACGGAGGGAACATGATAAAAACATTAGGATGGTTGAAGAACTAACCGCTCTGCGGTTTTTTATATTATCTCTTTATTTTGTTTTAAATTTCTCTTGGGATATTTCATTTGCTGCTTGAAACAAGCGATATTAAACTGTTATTGTAAAAACGGGATGGATTTAAAACAGCTACGTCTACAACATTTTTATATCATTTTTCACAGTCCTCTTTGATGCATGTATTTATTATACCTGCACAGCTCCATGATTTGAATTAGAACACCTATACTACATCACGGTTTAATAATAGTTTTACTAATTTTAATTCTGCTATTTTAAACTGGGTATTCAATGTAACCATTATCGCGACTGCGACATGTGTTGCAAGTCAATGTTTGGTACCAAATTGTGCAGAATTTCTTCACTCTTTAATTTATTCTACGAACACGATTCTCCCAATTAACTGTTATTAATAAAAACTATATCAAGTCAGGAGAACTAGCTGGCCTACATCATATTGTAGTGGCAAACTGCAAATATCTGAAACACTATGTATTTTATATATCCTCCAAAATATAATACCAGTACAAGAAAAAGAAAGTGTCTTTTAGGACATGTTATACTATTTGAATAATGGAAATCTAGTAATATATCCTATGTCGGGAGAGCTAGTAGCCATACAGTATGTTCATTCGTTGTCCCACTGCAGAACACCGGTCTCTTTCCTGCCACGTGCTTCTCCTCAGCGCGAAGGTAATAACACGACCGACCTACAGTTTATCATCGAATCCGAGCAACGAAATTTCCAGAGAAGGTTTCTTGCATTATAACCCCACGGTTACCAACCGAGTTGAAGAATAGTGTGCGGTGGGTTGCAGCACCAAATTTGTATACACTCTGCCAACCGAACTACCACCACATAACATACATTTTATCTCCCAGTAATTCAGCAGCTGAAATAAGTAATAATAAAATACTCTAGCGGATGTTCACAAAGAGGTTCAAGTCCGGTGCTTTAACTGGCCTGCAGTGCTGTGTATTTAATTTTACTCCCTATTCCAATGATATAATGTCTTAATAAAGTATCCCAAATTCTGCACGACTGTTTCCAATGTCAACGCTTAAAACGTTGATATTCATTTTTTTCTATACACAGGGTGTTTCACCACTAGTGTAAAAGGTTTGGTTGGACGTCATTTTGAGTAAAAACTTTGTAATGAACATAAGTAAGTTTTTAGTAATTTCGTAACTACAGAAGATCAAAATTTTAATGGTACAATGAATTCAAAAATTCAATAATAAGTGGCCTTCAACAGAACAAAACAAAATACTTGTTTATTTCTCATAACAAATGCTCAAAATGTGGTTGAATACAGGCCTGACATTGTTGTTGCAACTTTAATTTGACGCATTGAATGATTTTGTAATTGCCCGGAAGTATGTATTTAACACTGTACATTAGCTGCTTTAAATTCCTCTAAAACTAAAAATCCAGCGGATTTAAATCTGGAGATCTTAAAGGCCATATGACAGGCCCACCACATCCTATCCATCTATCAGGATAATGAAGCCATGCGCTCACCTGTCTTCCATGCTGGAGCAGAGCACCATCTTGCTGATACCACATGCCTTGTCGAATATTAAGCGGAGTAATTTCGAATATCCCACAAAGTGTATTATCTAAAATAACCTGCATATTGTTCTGTGCTTAAAAAACTGTTTAACAATTCGATTTTAAACAACTAATTGTTGAAAATGTTTTCTTAAAGTCCACTTGATATTAAGGTTGCAAATTAAATATGCCATTAAAACTTTGATCTCCTATAGTTTCGTAATTAATTATAGAAGGACATATGTTTATTAAACATTTTGTACTCACAGTGGCCTCATCAACCAAATGGCAAAGTTTTTTTTATACAAATTGTGAAACATCCTATATAATATAGGAAGGCTCTATCAAAGATTGAGAATTCAAACTGAAAAGTTAAGTCAGGATATTCAGGAGACTTCCAGAATGTTACCACTTTAAAATACATGATTAATTATATATATTTTAAGGACTGAGTCAGGTAACCTAGTAAGCCCACAACATACTATCACACATTAATACACCTCTTAAATTGATTGATCAAGGTGTTGCAGCACTAACTTGATTGATTAATTTAACAACTGACATCTAATGAGCTACTTAGTATGCTAATTAATACCTGATGGAAATTAAGTCAGGAGACCTTCTGCAACCCATTACCCTTAATTAAACAGCTACAGAATTGATATTTTTTATTCAGTATTCAGTATATTTTTGTTTTAAATTAATAACTAGAATCTATTAAAATACTGGCAACAAATATTAACAAAAAAAAATCAAATCGGAGGTATTCGTATTGCTAGAGTTCTAAATATTTAAGCTAAAATCTCAAATTCATCTCTTTTCCATATTTATAGTAAAGCATAGTAAAAATATGGTCGCGGTTTAAATCAGGATATCTGGTAGGCCATATTATTTGTCCACCACGATAAACATAAATCCTGAATTTCCCTGTCGGGTGGAAGAGACGAATTTAAAAATGATAGTGGTTTTAACACTAATATATCAAACACACAGCATATATTTTTACGGCGGAATGGTTACACCTTATATAATATCGTTGGAAGGAAGTTGTAATTCTTTAGGGTGCGCACAGCTGCGATGTTCTATATAACTGAAAGATGAGTTATCACTCACACAATGGCAGTGAAAACCTTTGTTGGGTTGTTTTTCTTTCATTACTTATCAAAAGCGTTTTGTTGCGAAGAAGTAAAATTTGAGCAGATTGTAAAGGGTCTACATAAAACATAGAAAAAATAATTTCACTTTCCTTAAGCGCTCAAATCCTTCTATAAGGTGATTCTAATTAGAAAATTCGTGTTAAGCTTAGAAAAATAAGGTTTCACAAACCGATAAATTTGTTTTCATACTGAAAATACTTTTAGACAATTATGTCGGAGGCTAGAAAACCCAACAACGCTAGTCGGGAAATGAAACTAAAACTTTTCGTTTCGAGAATCAGAAACATTTATTTTATCTGACATGGTGGCATAATACGACATATAAAGGGGTTTTAACTTCTACTCTTCTACTCTGGCAAAGCAAATATTTTGATTCGATTTGAGTTCGCTTTTTGCCAATTGAGAGCCCTTGATTCAATATGAGTTTTTCTGACCTTTTTCCGCATTTCAGTTTTAGTTTAACATGTTCGATTATGGAACATTGATAACGTTTTATTTCTATTTTTAGTCCGAATTTCGGCTTCCTTTCAAAGCAACCTTTTTAGCTCTAAATCTATATCCCATACGGTATTCATCCACTAAATGCAAAAGGCGAAAAATTGGAAATATAAAATATTGAACTTATTTCTATTTGAAAAGTATTTAATAACATGGCTGGCTGCTTAACTTTTCTCTTCGAATTTCAATTTCTTTCCTTTTGTGAAAGTACTCTGAGTTATAATTTTTACAATTATGCTACTGTTAAGTGTTTTCGCCAGATTTCACTTTCACAAATACTTATTTTTCAATAAAGTTTGCACGAATTGCTGGATTTTCATATAAAAGAGAAAAATTTCTTATGAAAGTTTATGTGTAGGAGCCCAAAGACTTACGATGAATAAAGCGCTACGTTTAAGCTTTAAATTTCTCAACAATAGAATTCGGAAATAAATACAAGGTTTTCGTTTAGTACAATCTGTGTTTCGTCAATTATGACACCTTTAAGTATAATTACATTAACACATCCTATTCTGTGATTCAAACTGAAGAGGGGTTAGGTAAAAGGTGAGGCCATAAATATATAATTTTTTGCGGTATTCTTCTGAAACTAGATACATAAGCAAACCATTGTAATATATGGACGCATTTACGACGAATTAACACTAGTTTTTCAGTGGGATATAGTGGGGCCATTTGAATTTCCATTCCATTTCCAATTTCCATTTCGGCCGCGTAGACTCAAACCCGGAACCAAGTGAATGATAGCCTACGTCTATTACCCGTTCAGTTTCTCCACGAAATACTAAGTAAAAATTATTAATGTCATGTTGTAGTTTCTTACTGGCGTCACGGTAACGATTTGTGAAACTCTTTTATTTATTTTAATATCTTCTACAATAACTCCAAAAACACTGTTCGTATCCCCTGGTGTGTATATCAAAATTAATCCTAATATTATAATGAATCCGCCAGTATTTCATTTTAATACCTTGCAACACAATATTCATATTTATAACTGCATGTGCGTAATCAATTTGTCCTAAATACATTATTAGGGTATACTACTACTGCAGGTCGAAGACCTATACCGTGAAAGGCGACGACAACGACGACAACAATGACAACTACTGCTAATATGATATGGTGACAATCTCCGTTGGTATGGCACGAGTTTACGTCTTAACACTTTTAAGTTCGAAATCTAAAACCCGCCACGCATCATTCTCCAATCCAGGTTCGGCGACTGTGAAATCTGAATACTCCAAAATGCTCTGCTGTTTTTGTCGGGTTCACTATTTAATTGTAGATCCCCCGTGCTGTTACCTTGCACTATAATAACATGAGCGAAATATATTCATATTTACCACCGTATATGCTTAATCAATTTATCCTAAATACATTATTAAGATATACTACTACTACAGGTCGAAAACCTATACCGTGAAATACAACGACGACCACAACAACGACGACAATGACGACGACTATTAATATGATATGGTGACCATCTCCGTTGGTATAGCACGCGTTTACGTCGTAACACTTCTAAGTTCGAAACCTAGAACCCGCCACACATCATTTTTCAATCCAACTTCGGCGACTGTGAAGTCTGATTACTCCAAACTTTTCTGCTATTTCTGTCGGGTTCCCTATTTAATTGTAGGTTCTGGTTCTAGCAATATAAAAAGATGCAGAGCAAAATATTTATATTTCCAACCGCGTGTGCTTAATCAATTTGTCCTAAACACATTATTAGGGTATACTACTATTACAGGCCGAAGACCTATACCGTGAAAGGCGACGACTACTGTTAGTTACTAATACGATATGGTGACAATCTCCGTTGATACGGCACGAGTTTACGTCTTAACTCTTTTAAGTTCGAAACTAGAATACCCCAAGCATCATTCTCCAATCCAGGTTCGGCGACTGTGAAGTCTGAATACTCCAAAATTCTCTGCTATTTCTATCGGGTTCCCTATTTAATTGTAGGTTCCCCGTGGTTCTATCTTGCAATATAGTAACAAGCAGCGGAAAATATTTATATTTCCAACCGCGTGTGCTTAATCAACTTGTCCTAAATACATTATTAGGGTATACTACTACTACAGGCCGAAAACCTATACCGTGAAAGGCGACGACAACGACGACAACAACGACAACTACTGTTAATATGATATGGTGATAATCTCCGTTGGTATGGCACGAGTTTACACCTTAACACTTTTAAGTTCAAAACCTAAAACCCGCCACGCATCATTCTCCAATCCAGGTTCGGCGACTGTGAAATCTGAATATTCCAAAATACTCTGCTGTTTTTATTGGGTTCACTATTTAATTGTAGATCCCCCATGCTATTACCTTGCAATATAATAACATGCAGCGAAACATATTCATGTTTACCACCGCATATGCTTAATCAATTTATCCTAAATACATTATTAGGATATACTACTACTACAGGTCGAAGACCTATACCGTGAAATGCGGCGACGACCACAACAACGACGACGACGACAAGGACGACGACTATTAACATGATACGGTGACCATCTCCGTTAGTATAGCACGCGTTTACGTCGTAACACTTTTAAGTTCGAAACCTAGAACCCGCCACACATCAATTGTCAATCCAACTTCGGCAACTGTGAAGTCTGATTACTCCAAACTTTTCTGCTATTTTTGTCGGGTTCCCTATTTAATTGTAAGTTCCCCGTGGTTCTATCTTGCAATATAACATGCAGCCGAAAATATTTATATTTCCAACCGCGTGTGCTTAATCAATTTGTCCTAAATACATTATTAGGGTATACTACTACTACAGGCCGAAGACCTATACCGTGAAAGGCGGAGACAACGACGACAACAACGCCGACTACTTTTAGTTACTAGTATCATATGGTGACAATCACCGTTGATATGGCACGAGTTTACGTCTTAACTCTTTTAAGTTCGAAACCTAGAATACCCCACGCACCATTCTCCAATCCAGGTTCGGCGACGGTGAGGTCTGAGTACTCCAAAATTCTCTGCTATTTCTGTCGGGTTCCCTATTTAATTGTAGGTTCCCCGTGGTTCTATCTTACAATATAATAACATGCAGCGGAAAATATTTATATTTCCAACCGCGTGTGCTTAATCAACTTGTCCTAAATACATTATTAGGTTATACTACTACTACAGGCCGAAAACCTATACCGTGAAAGGCGACGACAACAAAGACGACTACTTTTAGTTACTAATATCATATGGTGACAATCTCTGTTGATATGGCCCGCGCTTACGTCTTAACTTTTTAAGTTCGTAACCTAGAATACCCCACGCATCATTCTCCAATCCAGGTTCGGCGACTGTGAAGTCTGAATACTATAAATTCTCTGCTATTTGTGTCGAGTTCCCTATTTCATTGTAGGTTCCCCGTGGTTCTATCTTGCAATATAATAGCATGCAGCGGAAAATATTTATATTTCCAACCGCGTGTGCTTAATCAATTTGTCCTAAATACATTATTAGGGTATACTACTACTACTACAGGCCGAAGACCTATACCGTGAAAGGCGACGACAACGACGACAACAACGGCGACTACTTTTAGTTACTAATATCATATGGTGACAATCTCCGTTGATATGGCACGAGTTTACGTCTTAACTCTTTTAAGTTCGAAACCTAGAATACCCCACGCATCATTCTCCAATCCAGGTTCGGCGACTGTGAAGTCTGAATACTCCAAAATTCTCTGCTGTGCAAACCTTGCAATATAATAACATGCAGCGGAAAATATTCATATTTACAACCCCATGTGCTTAAAAAATTAGTTCTGAATGTATACTACTACTACAGGTCGAAGACCTATACCGTGAAAAGTGAGGCGACGATGACGACGACTACTACTAATCTGATAGAGTGACCATGCCCGTTGGTATAGCACGCGTTTACGTCTTAACAGTTTTAAGTTCAAAACCTAGAACCCGCTACACATCATTATATAATCCAACTATAAAATCTGAATGCTTCAAAATTCTCTGTTATTTCTATCGGGTTCACTATTTAACTTTAAGTCCCCCGTGCTTCCACATTTGCGTACGTGGCAGACAACACTGCCAGTGTACAATAGTAGATCGTGAATTATGTTAGCGTTAACTACTATTGCTAATAGAAAATGTTGCTACATCAAGTTGAATAAACGTCAAATGCTAAACATTTCAGGACGAAAACAAATATTTTAAATTAAGTATATTTTAGAAATACGTTTTTTAAACAAATTCAATCAGTTTTATTGAATATTTTTAAACTGTAACTTTCAGAATTTCCTACTCTTATACGGGATGCCAATATCAATTTGTCAGATTTTTGAGAAGATAATGAATATAGGTTTCGGATTCGGGAACATAATATAATTAGTTTGTTAGAAGTTGACCATATCAGATCAGAATACAAATCTGGCGGAATCAATAGCTTTATTGACTTTTCCCTATCTACTCGTGTTCAAGGTTTCATAATCCTAGCGTGAATAGCGGGCGGTATCATTTTGATCGAATTTTCTACAATTTTGGCAATGCTTGTTAGTAAGTTATTTCAGTGAGCGAGCACGAGATATTTTATAAATTCCCTTTTATTACATTTTTATCGCATTTTCAAGAACACGCACTTTTATTTGTAGAATTATGTACAGCGGTATTGGAAACCTTATTTTTAGAAATGAAAAATGTAATAAATGAAATTATAACGCAAATTGCTTGTTAAATGCGGCCTTTTCTCGTCTTCTTTATAAAGCCAACACTTCCAGCCATTGTAAGAAGAAACCACCCGCGTTATTGTTATCCAATTACAATAAATTTGATACAGAAACCTTTTTACATACAAACGAAGCCAGAATTCGTTAACGGTTAAACCTACAGTTCTATAGGAACTCAACATTTTCTTTTACGTTATCCTATAACATTACAACAAAATGAGCAAATACATAAAATATTTGCTAAAACAACAAATTTAAGCTCACTAACATTTTCACGTTAAATTAAAGATACAATCAGACGCTGTATGATACTGTATTATGTTATCAAATTCGAAATTATGACAACTAAGCCAAAATAAGTCGCTGTTAACTGCGAAAGGATAGGTTAGTTAAAAAAGTTTCAAGCGTAAATAGAATACTGAAAGGCTACCACAGAACAAACTTCTAATGTTCATTTTCAGGTATGCTAATATGTTACTGTAACACTCCTCCCTATTTCGAATGAAATACCTTGTAACATGTAACTTCACAACCAGGGATGAGTCGGGCGAAGCTACTTATCCAAGGACTTTCGCCATGTGGCACCAAACAACTTCTTAGCCTTAGGAAGCATATTAGAATTGTAGTTAGTCTCTTAACTAGTTATAATCTCTTCCATAAACACCTGCACACAATGGAGCTAGTCGATATCCCCTACAGGTTCTGTAAGAGACCTATCCTAGGCTTTTAGTCCTTAGACACAAGCATTTAGGAGCATGTTTGCTGGAACTCAGGATGTAAGGTTGAATCCATTGGCAAGTTGCTAGGCTTCTGATTGGCAACAGGTGTGTATGAGAATCACGCCTAAGCGCAGTGGGTGTACGGTGGGCCTCCATGCCGTGCGTGTAGTATTTACTTACTTCACCGATTGAATAAATAAATCATACTCAAAAAAATGTAAAACATATATTTTCAATCCTGTCTTGTTCGCTTTGTTTATGACAGTTTTCAGGGAACTGCTATCAGTGATAGGGCACAAACCAAAAGCTATAATTGCTAACGGATGTCACATTTCTACTTCATCACTCGTTCACAAGTTTGTTAGTATAAAATAAAACGGTGGTCTGTACATGCAATACTTTCCTATGCCTGCACTGCGCGTTTAATAACGTGCCACAGACACAAAAGACCTACGGCTTAACATGCGCTCCGAATCACGTGAAAAGTAAAACGCTTCTATTCTAGAAAGGATTTTACCAGCACAATACTACGGTGGTCTTCATTGACTTACGAGAAAGACCAGCTGTTATAGTAAAAAGTATGGTTCTAGGAATTTAACTTTGGAATTCTAGCGAATAAGCTTAAGGTGCTGACTTTTGGCCTACCACCACTTCTTGGACCAATACAGGCTACAAACGTCAGGTACCTACATTAATCTGCATTTTATCAGCTATATATTTTCATCACGCCGTAGTCAACACAACGCATTCTTCTTTGTCGTAAAAGATAACTAGAATGTAAAATATAGCCACTGGCGCTCTACGTTGAAAACCATTTCGTTCGACAGCAGATAATATCTATAATAATTACTTCTCTACTGTCGTTCCAAAATCTTGTCAAAGAAATCTTATTCTTCAATTATGATGGGAAATTTTTCTATAGTCTTCTGCATCTTGATCTAAGCTTATTCCTATGACACAGATTTCCAGCTATTGCGTTATTTCTATCCGTCATGTCTTGGAACTGGAAGAATTTCGTTTCTCACTATGTTAAGCAATATATTCTACATCATCGTACTTAAGTGTTTATCCACTGTATATAAAGTAATATATCACTAACATTTGTTCTCTTTTATCTATGCTGCATAGACTGTTTATCTGATCCATATACCCTTATGGGTGTAATACAAGTTTTACATGTATTTAGGTATTTTACAGTCGATATTGATGTTGCATGTTTTCTCAATTGCACCCCAGATGAGCAGCTATTGTTGCAGCCTTAAGGTGATGCTTTACTTTGTCCGCTGTATCTAGTAATTGCACTACTTAAATAATTAAACAACGTAAGCTGTTAAGTAGGAGTGTGATCGGTTATCAATTAATAACATAAGTATACTTTGACTATAACCATAGACTTGGTTTTGATTTTAGATGTACTGTTAGTGCTCGCATCTTGAAGTCGGATAGTAGGCGTTGTTGATTTTATTTAATTCTAAGATACTCTGCATAGCAGAAGTAGTTCTCTAGTTCATATTTCACTTAAGTCATCAAAAATTTCCAATCTACCTGACTTCTTTGTAACTATGGCTTTTAGTGAAACCAAAGCAAGATCAGGCATCTGACCATGCACAAGCGAACTCGTCTACAATTCCTGCAAACAGGCCGGAGAAAGATGGCTAAGAAATGTATATGCACTAAGCTAACTTAAATACTACAACAATAGACAGTATTTAGGTTTACATCTGCATCAACATCTCACTTGATAGAAACATATAAATATTAATCGTAAAATTTCGTGAAGTGTAATAATTCCCGCAGAGGACATCGAAACTGTCAATAGATAATAAACTTCTGCTATGTTGAAAAGATACTCATACTAATCTGATCCTATGAGTTACAACTATGAAGATGTACCAAACCATCAACAGTGAAACCTGTATAGACACTCGCTGCCGAACTTACAACAACTGATGCAATCTAAAGATTGGCAGTAAATCAGCGTAGGAATAAAGACGAACCTATAAATGATGCCATACCTAGAAGATCATTCATCTAAAAATGCCCTCGCGAGTTGTTCCCAAGCTCTATGAAAGTATCATCGCTGAATATTTTCTATTACCAGTGTCCAATTAATGATACAAAATTTGCTTATGTATTCCATGCCATACGTATAAAACCATTTATCAAAAATGTAATTTATTTTAAAGCTCTATGAGGGTGCCATCGCCCATCGCTGAATAAGTTCTGCTAGTAGTGCCGAATTAATGATACAAAATATACTTTAATATTCCATGCCATACCTATAAAACCATTTCTCAAAAATGTTCGCGCAATTTATTTCAAAGCTCCATGGGAGTATCATCGCTGAATAATTTCTGCTACTAGTGTCCAATTAATGATACAAAATATACTTTAATATTCCATGCCATACCTAATAAAACCATTTATCAAAAATGTCCTAGCGGTTTATTCCAAAGCTCTGTGGGAGTATCATCGCTGAATAATTTCTGCTACTAGTGTCCAATTAATGATACAAAATATACTTTAATATTCCATGCCATACCTATACAACCATTTATCAAAAATGTTCGCGCAATTTATTTCAAAGCTCCATGGGAGTATCATCGCTGAATAATTTCTGCTACTAGTGTCCAATTAATGATACAAAATATACTTTAATATTCCATGCCATACCTATAAAACCATTTATCAAAAATATCCTAGCAGTTTATTCCAAAGCTCTACGGGAGTATGATCGCAGAATAATGTCTACTACTATTGTCCAATCAATTATACAGCATGTACTTTAATATTCCATGTCATACATATAAGACCATTCATCAAAAATGTCCTAGGGACTTATTGCAAAGCTCTATGGGAGTATCATCCGTAAATAATTTCTACTACCAGTGTCCAGAGGCGGCCGTGGGCTAGAGGTTAGCGCGTTACACTTCAACGCTGAAGGTCCTGGGTTCAATTCCCAGTACCGGACCATCAAATTTTTGACGGCCATTCTCCCTCGCAAGGCAATGACAAACCAGCGAAGTATTCTACCTAGTAAATCTTCTCCAGAATAGAAGTGTTTACCCTTCCTGTAGTTCATAACCCACGTTAAGCTGTTGGTCCTCTATGTCTGTGGCACTCTAAACGCGCAATACAGGCATAGGAGATCAGATCGCTACGTCTCGTAAGAGATAAGCACTCTAAGAAGACCAGTGTCCAATTAATAATACAAAATTTACTTTAACATGCCATGCCATAACTATAAAACCATTCATCAAAAATGTTCTAGCGATTTATTCCAAAGCTCTATGAGAATACCATCGCTGAATAATTTCTGCTACTAGTATCCAATTAATGATACAAAATGCACTTTAATATTCTATGCCATACCTATGACACCATTCAACAAAAATGTCCTAGTTGTTTATTCCACAGCTCTATGGGAGTATCATCGCTCAATAATTTCTGCTACTAGTGTTCAATTAATGATACAAAATTTACTTAAGTATTCCATGCCATACCTATAAGACCATTCATCAAAAATGTCCTAGCGATTTATTCCAAAGTTCTATGAGAATATCATCGCTGAATAATTTCTGCTACTAGTATCCAATTAATGATACAAAATGTACTTTAATATTCTATAATCTATGCCATACCTATGACACCATTCATCAAAAATGTCCTAGTTGTTTATTCCACAGCTCTAAGGGAGTATCATCGCTGAATAATTTCAGCTACTAGTGTCCAATTAATGATACAAAATGTACTTTAATATTCTATGCCACACCTATGACACCATTCATCAAAAATGTCCTAGCGATTTATTGCCAAGTTCTATGGAGTATCATCGCTGAGCAATTTCTGCTACAGGTGTTCAATTAGTGACACAAAATTTACTTTGATATTCCATGTAAAGTTCAATGTAAATTAAATGTAATAAAAACATCATCGTGTACAGCAAAACTAAACTTGTTAAGGTAATCACCCAAAAGCAATCATACAAAAATCTTTTCATTGACGAGGTTATGTGACAGTGTAGCTCTATCCAGAATAATTCCGAACTTCAAAACATTTTAAATATTACAAGTGCGAACCTGAGCGCATGTCCATTATTTGTTATCTATAGATCGTGGTTTTAATAGTAAAGTTCTTTTAAATTCAGCTCTACCCGTGTATCTTGTTTCCCTATTAGAGAAGAAACTTGTTCTAGTTTACAAATACCAAATTACCTTTTGTTTGTGGTTACAAACTGTTAAAATTAGAACAGACGTTTCTTTGTAATGATAATAAAGTGGCATAGTTTGCGTTAATATATTTGCAGAGAGAATATTATTAAGGTGTAAATTTGCCGCTTGCCTACTAATGCGCTGAATATTCGTCGTGATGGGGTTAATCTGAGAAATTAATCGGATAATTGGGTGACGATGTTACAACACATCTTCTCAGCTGACTTTCGCGCTTTTCAAGTGTATCTAAGGATCTTAGAACAGGACTTCAAGTAACGACAGAAAACCTAAATTAATAACGAGCGTATCCGCCACTTATAATTAATGCCGCTTCAAAGTTTGTTAATTTGCGACTAAAATTATGCCAGATCGCAAACGAATCGGAAACTCTGTACCTGGCATTGAATTCACAGATGAAACTCCACAAACGGAACGATATCAATTACTACAAGAATACATGAAAGTGTAATTGCATCCATGATTAATATAGTATAAAACGCAGATGGGCGATCTTCAAAGTTGGTAATGTCGAAAGCTCATAATACTAAACACAGAAAGGGTAGGAATTTCGAAAACAGGCCAGAAACATTACTTCTGCTCAAGTATTATGCATTATTCAGCTTAAAGCACACCTAAATAACGTTCCGTTAATTTTAATTCTCTTCAAAGGCACAAAGTATACGCACGGATATAGCCGAAAGCAACACCAAAGTGTAAAACGCTTTATCTAAAGAGGAAAATTTACATTTCGAAAGATTTCAAAGGATATTTGCAGACAACATCAAGAGAACAACCGGCCTACGCAGTCGATTGTTGTAATAGTAATAAATATTAATAATAATCAAACATCAAAGCGTAATCAGAAACACACCACCAATATTACAAGCAGCTAACGGATACTCCCGATTAAATGTAAAATACTTGTTTTTGGAAAAAAAACCTAATTAACATCAACGACTAAATAACTTGCCCAAACTTTTCTGAACTTCTAAATATGCTTTAATCTTTGAAATTAATGCGTCTTGAAGCTTGCACAAAGGTAATACGCATCGATCTAGTAACTGATGCAACAACAGTAAACGGGGAGGGTTTAGATTTAGATGAATTTGATTCTATGATACTTAGATCGACATTTATTGATACGTCAATATCAAAAGTATACTTAAACGCATCAACATAGAGAAGAACATATACATAGGAAGGCATTTTGGACTAGAATAACAAGAATGGGGGGGGGGGGGGGGGAATCAACGAAAAGAAATTAGGGGAGTAAAAGATAAAAATAATCAGGTCAAGACAGACAAAAACAAAACATTGGAAATATGGAAAAACATTACTCACAGAAGCGTGTACCACAACTAAGCAGTGAAGAAATAAAGATAATTGAAGGACAATGGGTACCTACTATCCCCCTTACTTTGGGATCTGGTTATAAACGAACTCCTCACAAACCTGAATAACGAAGGCTACTTTACCCTTGGTTATTCAGATGATATAGTCGTCCTTATAGAGGGTAAATACGGCAACATAATCTCAGAGATAATGCAAACTGCTCTGGATAAAGTCGAGGCATGGTGCAACAAGGAAAACGTTACAGTAAATCCTGCAAAAACCAGCCTTTTACCATTCACTAGCAAGAGAAATCACGGAGACATAAATCCTCCGGAGAAACCTTGCAAATCAAGGGGGAGGTCAAATACTTGGGTGTGATTCTAAACACCAAATTGACCTGGAACCAACACTTGCTAAGGACCACTAACAAGGCAAAAACAACCTTGATGATGGCAAGAAGAGCCTTTGGAAATAAATGGGGATTAAAACCAAAAATGGTACATTGGCTTTACACAACGGTGATAAGACCGACAATAACCTATTGCTCACTAGTATGGTGGCCCAAGGTAAATCAAAGACAAACAATAAACCAGCTTCTTAGTGTACAACGACTGGCTTGTCTCTGCATAAGTGGAGCATTCAGAAGCACTCCGACAGCAGCACTAGAAGCTCTCCTGCAACTTCCTCCTCTTGACATAATAATCAAGGGTGAGGTATGTATGGGAGCGTATCGCCTAAACTGCACGGGTAATTGGAGAAGCACCCAATACACATGGGGACACATGGTATCTGACCCAAAATTAAACATGAGAACGGACTACATGTTAACAAAATACTCCTTTCACAAACCCTTCGAAGTACGGATAAACAGTGAAGAATGGGATCAAGGGGAACCACCAGACTTGCTAAAAGCTTAGTGTGGTACACAGACGGTTCACGCACGAGCAACGGAACCGGAGCTGGCGTATACGGCAGCAGACCAAGATATAGTACCTCCATATCTGTGGGCCAAACTGCCACAATATTCCAAGCTGAAACCTATGCAATTCTAGCAGCAATAAAAAAGCAGCTTTGAAAGTACTGAACTCAAACCAGATTAAGTCAAAACTTGTCTGGAACTGCCTTCGTAGTCTCCTAACACTGGCAAACTCTAACAAGGTAAAATTTGTGTGGGTGCCAGGGCATAGAGGCATAGAAGGAAATGAAAATGCAGATAAACTAGCAAAACTAGGATCTGAGACACCGTTCACAGGGCCTGAACCTGTGGTCGGCCTAACTAAACGAACAATGAGAGGAGCAGTCAACGAATGGATCGTAACCAAACATTCGGAACACTGGAGACTCTCACCTCGACAAAGACAAAGTAAAACTATGATGGGTAACCACCCCACAAGCTTACCAAAACAATCCTACAACTTAGTAGGACTCAAATTGGACGGGACACTGGCCCTTCAGACAACACCTCTACAACATAAGGCTATTCAACGATGAACCTATATGCAGACTGTGTGGCGAGGAAGAGGAAACAGCCTTCCAATCTTTGAGGGTACTAATCCCAACGAGATACAACCGCAAGCCAGTCTGATCAATAAACTCCTAGACTTGATAAAGGGGACGGACCTACTTGGCAGCGACTAGCGACTGAAGGGGATGCACAATAGGTCCAAGAGGCCGCAGTGTTAAAGGGCAGACATAACCCTCCCCGGTATCAATCAATCAATCAAGGACAAAGGGAGGGGGCAATAAGGCAAAAAGAACCCATTACAAGAGAGGAAATGGAAGCAAAGCAGAAACATGGAAAGCCTGTGGAAAAGACAATATACAACCAGAAATCATAAAATGGATAGTCATGGACGCATCAGAAAATACCGGAGGATTGGGAAAACAACAGACTGTACCAATATAAAAGAAAGTAGTACTAAATGATAAACCCATAGAAAAGAAAACAACCTTTAATTATCTGGAATACAACGTATCATACATAAAAAATGCCGATTTAGAAATGAAACTTAGCAGATTTCGATACACATGCTGAACGATAAGGAGAACATTTAAAAATTCGAATAAAAATACTCTATTAAAACTATACAAAGTAATTGCGAGGCCAATGCTGCTACATGGAGGCGAATGTTGAACGCTGACGCAAAGTCAAAGAAAAAGAATTCAAGCTGCAGGAATGAAGTTTTTAAGACCCACCGCTGGATACTCGTGGGAGGACTTTAAAAGGAATGAAGACATATTAGCAGAACTTGAAATGACCAGTATCTTAGAAGTAATTGACGAAAATAGACAAAATTAGCTCGACCATGTCATTAGAATGGATAACCAACGAATCCCCAGGTCCTTATGCGAATACAGACCCGACGGAAGACGAAGCGTAGGCAGGCCCAGAAGAAGATAGACAGACCAACTGACATGAAGACGGAATAGGCCTATAAGGCCTAAACCTTGACGATGATGATGATGATGATAAAAGAAAGTAGAACAAACGAACTGTGATAATTACAGAGAGATATGTCTTTCCTCAATATGCTTCAACGTATACACCAGAACAGTCGAGAAGAAACTTAAAGAAGAAAATGGATGATGAGCAAGTGGCATTTAGACCTAAAAGATAAACTAGTGAAAACACATGTATAGTGAGGAACCTAATGCAAAGGAAAATAGAAGAAGGTAAGGAACTACTCTTGACATTTATAGACATAAGCGCGTCGTTTGACACAATAAATAGAAGAAGCATATGGAAGTGCTTAGAAGAACTAATAAATATCACGAAAAGTATATATAAAAATGTAAACGAAAAATACAAACAGCAGGAGGGAGATCGAATGAGTTCATAATGACCAAGAGACTAAAGCAGGAAGGCAGCCCAAGTCCACTACTGTTTGACGTACTCATGGATAGAATAATGGAAAACATCAAAAAGATAATGAGGGGATTAGACACAGTAAATGGATTCAAGAGCTTAGAACCGGTAAGGATGAGCTTAATGTATGCCAATAGATATTGTAGTGATACGAATAACAACATGTAAAAACTAGTATTATTATAGAAAAATGGAAGCAGAATTAACGAATAGAGCGGGGAGGGGAAACAATATTTACTAGGCACTAAACAGATCCGTACTAGGAAAAAAGGACATAGATAAAAGTGTGAAATTAATTGTACAGAACATTGTAACAGTACCAACTGCCTTGTAAGCCAGCAAGAACTGGGCAATTAGGAAAAAAGCACGAGAACAAAATAATAGCCATAGAAATGAAACAGTTAAGGAAGATAGCAGGTAACACAGAAAAGGAGAGCCTATGGAATGAAGAAACAAGAGAGATGTTAGATAAGGAGTGAACACAGAGGGAACATGCAGAACAGTATTAGCAGCAAAAAATTAAAGAAAAGAAGAAAGGGAACGCCTAGGAAATCCTGTGATAGTAGAAATAGAAAGACTAAGTAGAAATACCGAAATGAACTGAAAATGCTAGAAAAGGTGAGGAAAGAAGGAATCGGTTAGAGAGGACACATAGTCCTACATCCAACGCAAAAAAAGGCAAAAGGATACAAGAAGAAGATGTAGCTAAAATTTGAAGATTACGTCAATTTGTTAACTTATCCTCCAGTACAGAGTTCAAAATTTGAAAAATGTACAAATAATTTTGTAAACTTTATAGACTACTATTTCAGAAAAATTACACTAAATTTCTAAAGAGATTCTTTTGTAGAGATTTAAATGTTTTCAAAGTCTGTTATTTTATTTTAACGTATGCCTGTATGTACGTATTAAAGTTCCAAAATGAACTATTAATTAAACAAAGTTTTACATTAATTGATTAACTGATTGACGTTAATAAGGAAGCAAACAGTATTCTCTCTGAATTTTAACAGAATCGTATTCAAAATTTCATAAAAACTAAATATGACTAACTATAGCGTGTCGATACCAGCTATAGCCCCATAGACAGACAGACTTTTCAAAATAACACTTTGTGGTTTCCCAGTATCTAAAACGGGCATTTTTAAAATCTCATAATTCGATTTTTTACATTATCAGTACTATTAGTATAACAAACGATAAACTCGGTTAAACAATACATTGCACTCACTACGGACGCTCTTGCTCCGAACGTGTATACTCGCGGGTAATCCAGTCACATTACTGCACCCCAAGTTGAAGCGGGAAAATTTAAAATCAAATGTTATCTCACCCACGACATAACCAGTGTACGAGGTTGCAGCAAACAAAATTTCAGTTATCTTGAAAATATAGAACATTTTACTGAAAAAATCGCGTTTTATAGGGAAGCAATTTTATAAATCATAAAAAACGGATATATTTATTCTATTTGGCAAACAGACTTCTAAAAATGTATTTTCTAGTAATAGGAATTAATAAAGATTTAATACTATTTTTTAAATTCAGTGGTGCAGGCGAATTTCAGAATTATCCACACTTTCAAGTAATTTAAGCACAGTTATTTATGTATCATCTATATTCTACAGAGTATATGAAAAACCATTAATCCAAAACAAAGCAAAATGATAATACACAATAAAAATGTCAACTTTAACAACTGTTTGCATCGCCGACGCAAACAATGGGTGTAGTGCACTAGAACACAGGGTTGCCATTGTAGACAACTTCTTCGAAAACTTGCAAAATTTAGCCAAATAAAAGTAGTACCAACATTTTCTTAAAACAATTTGTTTTTCATTTAGTGATGAATAAAAGTGCAAGGTTCAAAATATTCATTTAAACATACTATTAATACAGTAGATGCATTACATTCTCAGCCATGGATTCAAAGTAGCCAATTTGGGGATAAACTGCCACAACTGGCAACCCTGCTTGAACTCCCACTATCAATGTACTGGACAACCGAACAAATGTCCGTTGTAGTGCAACGCCAAAAGAATACGCTGTATGTGATGGCTGTGGAATAACCGAATGTCAACCTTATTTACTAAAAGTAAATATAAAAATAGCGAATATTAGTACAGCATGAAATAAAATAAAAAGGATATATAAGAATATTACGGCTTTTCTGAAACGTAATTGACTTCGTTGTGAGTAATCCTCTATTTGATACAGCTGCAGCAGTTCTCTCAAATCTAATTTTCAAAATAATTGGCGTCGTTTAAAAAAGCTTTAATGAACTGCAGCTTCAACTGGCATTCTAAAGAACACTAACAATCACTAGTAACGTGTTAGCTCTTCATTAGCTAACTTCAACAGCTCGAAATCTAGCGTGATAATAGTTCATATTTCAAAATACTTCAAATGCGCTACATAAATAGCTTTTTTAATTTTCTTGAGTTTTAAAACTAAAATTGGCTGCGTTATAATAATTCATTTTTGCAATTTATAACTTATTGTTATCATACATAAAACTATTGCTAGTGCTGACAAACAAAAGGAAACTCTTGGTTTCGACTAAGTATACCAGTAAACAAGGGCATTTTCCCAATTCCAAGCGACATTAAGGGCTGTTTAGCTCCCCCAGCAGTTCAGATTTTTAGGTCAGGGGAATAACGTAGATTATACGAGAATATTTTGATACTGTAGTGGATTGTGTTGGCGTGATGTGCATCCGTTTACGGAAATTCTCGAAAGCTGTTGGGACTTAATATTTAAATTTACGATTATTGTCGAAATTGTCTTTTAACATACATTGTTGCATTAGAACAAACAATACTAATTTAATTTTAGTAACTTTAGAAGTATTCATTTTAAATTTTAGTCTTGTAATATATATGGTGGCCCACCAAAACAAAACACGCGGGAGAGACCAGTACCCAGCAGCGGGATGAAGAGTCTCTTAACAACAACGACATCGTCCTAAAAAGTAAGAAGTAATGCAACTTGCACTAGAAATAGAAAATATATCCTTAAAAGAAGGTTTTTAATATTACGATGCACTGCGCCTTAAAAATGCCAAAAGGGTTATTGTTATATGAATGTTCTTTTTCAGATTTTTCTTGAATTTGAAATGTAGACTTATTTCTTTTTAGCTAAACGATACTAAGAACAATTATTAATAATAATCAAGGCTATATCATTTATTATGATTATGTACTCTCGTATATTTTGTACACGGTTCAGCTTGCTGAGAAACCCAGTATATGGAATGCAAACATACAGGGTAGCACACCAAGCAGGCGTGTTTTGTGAATTTATCCTCAATTCTTTGAATAATGCCCAAACACGTCAAGTTAATTTGCCATAATACGGCTATTTCCGTTCACCTATCTTCAGCTCAAAATTGAGGTGACTATCCCCAAAAAATTTTGAATGGCAAAAGGTATCAAAAGACATACTATTTAAAAGCTCGATGAATTTGCTTTACAGTGATGTTTTTATTTCTGAATTGCGAGTGAAAAGGTAGTCCAAAGTTTCAAGATAGTAAATGTTCTGGAGCGTTTATGGAATGCATACAGGGTATTGGTTAACCATACGTTGATGTAAACATTTGAATGTTTTTTTACGTCATCGACATGTCGTAATTCGTTGTATTTTTTTTAGAATGGTTTATTCGAGTTCAGAAAGAGCTGAAATAATTGCGTTTTCTTCAGAAACAATAAATATGGCAGTAGAAGTATCGAATTGTTCAACCATCAACGTGTAGATAAGCATATGAATCGCAGGTATATTCTGAAGTTAGTGAGAAAGTTTCGGGAGACCGAGTCTGTCGCAAATAAAAAGCGAAATGCTGAAAATCTGCTAAGAAATAAAGTGGTGGAAGTCGCGGTTCTGGCCACGTTGTTGTCGATTCTACGTTGAGTACAAGGCAAATGTCTATTGTATCGAGTATTAATCGAACCAGTATTCAACAAATTTTGAAACGTCACCAACTTTATCCGTACAAGATTCATTTGCTACAAAAACTAGATAAAGACGATTTTGACCGCCATTTGTAATTTGTGTATATGTGAACGGGCGATAAATAATACAAATTTTTTATTCAACATCTGTTTTTGCGAAGAATGCAGTTTTTTCGTAAATGGTAGAGTCAATCGCCATAATTGTCGCTATTGGTTAGATTCTAATCCGCGGTTATTTCACGAAACACATACGGAACAGCCTGAAAACTTATATGTTTGGGTTGGTGTTGGTTCTTTTTTGTGGTTTGATAATTTGACAGGACAGATGTACTTGGAATTGTTACAAGACAACATTGATTCAATGTTAACTAATACTATAGAAAATGATGATCGAAGATCATTTGATATTCCAACAAAACGGAGCTCTTCCGCATTGTGCACTGCTTGTTCTACAATATTTCGATCAAAGGTTTATGGGTCAATGGATTGGAAGAAGAGGCATTATTGAATGGCCCGCAAGGTTGCAGATTTATCTCCGCTAGATTTATTTTTGTGGGGTCATTTAAAAAGTAAAATTTACGCAACCCAACCCGATTCTTTACACAAGATTTACGACAACATATAGCCAACGAATGCTATCTAATCACTCTACAAATGCTTCAGAATATGCGATGACATTTTGAATGGAACGTTTATTGCTGTATGTATGCTGGTAGTGCTTATTTAGAAATATTTACTACCCTGAAATTTTGGATTGCATTTCCGCGGGATCTAATGGTCGGAATCAAAAAATAAAAATATTACCGTAAAGCAAATTTATCGATTTTTCTTGATGGTCTTTTAATACCCCCTTTCTATTTAAAATGTTTAGGGTGAAAATCGCCCCAATTTTTGAATTGACGATAGGTTAACAGAAATAACCGTATTACATGTCCCCCTGGCAAATTTGATATGTTCGGGCGTGTTTCGAAGAAGGGGGGTTTAGTGTCACAAAACACGCCTGCTTTGTTTTTGGTGAGCTACCCTGTATGTTTGCATTCCGTATACTGGGTTTCTCAGCAAGCTGAACCATGTACAAAATATACGAGAGTACATAATCATAATAAATGATATAGCCTTGATTATTATTAATAGTTGTTCTTAGTGCCGTTTAGCTAAAAAGAAATAAGTCTACATTTCAAATTCAAGAAAAATCTAAAAGAACATAAATTAAAGTTGCATCGTTTTCATATAACAATAACCCTTTCGGCATTTTTAAGGCGCAGTGCAATGTAATAATAAAAACCTTCTTTAAGGATATATTATATATTTTTAGTGCAAGCAGCATTACTTCTTACTTTTCAGGACGATGTCGTTGTTAAGAGACTCTTCATCCCACTGCTGGGTATCGGTCTCTCCCACGTGCTTCTTCTCAGTATTAAAGTAGAAACCAGAGGAGTTAACGTCGAATTTGACCGACAAAAGTTTTTAGCATTAAGATATCACGGTTGCCAACTGGATTGGGGAATTGTGTGTGATGGGTTGCAGCACAAGATTTTTATTCATGGCCATGCTGGAGAACCAAACCAAGCTATAATAGACGTTTTGCCCAGAAAGCAAGCCACCACATACCTACTGTGCTATACTTATCACTTTTTAACTGTTTAGGAAATACAAAACTCAAATTTTGCTTGATTACTTTAAAATAATGAAATAGGTGTTAACTTAATTATGTTATTGTTTGAAGTGTTAATTTTACAATGCTCTTATTACTATTTGACGGAGTAGTGTGAAAGCTAAATAACTAACAAAAAAGATTGCCCCGTCTATGGTTGAAACTCCGCAGAAACACCAAGAATGTAGTTATTTTAATAATAAAGCGCAATCTTAAATTTATAAATATTTTTTAGGATGTTTGGTTAATTTTTAAGGTTAAAATTACTATCTTATGTCAATCTATAAAATCTGGAAAAGAATAATTTCTCGCACATTTTGCAAATGCAATTTCCTAGTATATCCTGTGTAATAAAAGAATCAACATACAAACTATTTATAAATCCGGTAGTGTATTTCAGATTTTTCTCTTTATTTGAAAATACTGTTTCTATTTAAGCTAGTCTACGATATTTTTAAAGCTGAACTTTCGCTAACAGCAGCTGTGTAATAAAACAGAAAAGACAGCTATCGTATTTAATATTAATAGCGACTGAGCTGTGCAATTTCCAAGCATATAAATTCTTCACTAGAAGTGTCACGACTTTTACGAAACAAAACGCACCCTTTCTGACATTTCAGCTCGCTAACATTTTCCGGTTTTTGCAGGTCGGGAGAATAACCCAGATTACGCAACAAGAAGGTGATGCTTTTGCCAGGAATTCGAAGCGGATCGAAGTTCTCTAAAGTTTATTTGCAGTACGGGAAAATGCTACACTCTTCAATCAGGGGCGTAGTAAACTGAAATTTATATTTATTTCGTATTAAAAAAACTTACGCGTGCGATACTCGGCAAAACGGAAGTATGCATTAGTAATATTAACCTCGTAGCAAGATTGTGTGGTGCAACAGTGTTGTCATATGTACGTATTTGCGTCAGTAGCATGAAAATAAATATCTTTTATAAAATTATAGCTGCTACTTCACAAATTCTTGATTGCTAACACATCTAACGTATAAGAATTAGGACCTCGGTGGAGAAGTGCGGATACGCACTGCCACTCGAGGTCGCAGCAAAAATCAGTCAGATCGGTCGAGGTTTCGATTCCCGACTAGGGCGACTGCATTTCGCTTAGTTAAGTTTAGAGTGTATGTTGCATGAATGGTTAGTGTGTAAGAGCCGTCCGCACCCCCTGAAGTAATGCGAAAGCGGTTCCGAGGGGGGGACGATAGTATGAAATGCAAAACTTAAAAACAGGATCAACATTTTTTGTAATCTGTGAAAACGTTGCAATCCGGCAACAACATAAACTTCAAAGCACGGCATGTGATCAACGTCAACCAACTAAACTTATTGTGAAAAAACTACGAATGCTACCTGAATGTGAAAACTCCATTTTAAATAGAGAAAACTGACGTTACTTCCAGTTTCACCAGAAATTGAAAATGTATTGCTCTATATTTTGTAGCAAATACTTACTTACATAGTGTGGTAGCATCTCAGTTAATATATCGCCCACTTTTTGAACAATTCGATTCCTGAGCGGAGTCAATTTTGTGTGCTTTAATGGGAGGCTAAATACTACTTTTTAGTACATATTTAAATTTTATATTTTTTTTAATGGCAATGTGGTCAAGTGACACCTCATTTGAAAGGTCTCTTTGAGTAGAGTATAATTCCAGATTTTGGGAAAATTTTATAGATTCCAAAACAGACTTCCAAATTATCTGTTTCTGATATTAAGCAAAACGCTAAAAAAAATGTAGGAGGCGAAACAACAAAAGCAAAACAACTGAAATAATTAGTCTTTCTATTCTGTCACTTTAATTCTATTATTGTGTTTGCTCACGTTTGAATATTGAGTGTCAAAACCGGTGATACTAACAATAATTATGGCGAATGTTCGAACTTTGCAGGAAAAAAACTGAAGCAGTTTCTATTTTCGCTGAAGCCAATCGAATCTTTCACGAAGCCAAAACAATATCTAATGAATGTTTTCCCGACCGTCCTATTTCGTGGACGTATTTAAGAAAACTTGTGCAAAAATGTATTAACACTGGAAGTGTGCAAAACAGGAAAAACCCTGGACGACCCGCAATTTCAGAAGACAAACAAATTCAGATAGTCGGTGAAATGGTAGTACATTCTCAGCAATCAGCTTCACATGTAGCTGCGATATGTGATATATCGGCGACCACTGTCAAAAAGTTCTTAAAACGGCATACATTCCATCCATACAAAATGAAGATTTTACATCAATTGATTAAAGATGATCCGGAGAGACGCATTGAATTTTGTGAGGTCATGACCCAAACCATTGCAAGACACCCACACTGTCTTCGCAATATCTGTTTTAATGGCGAATGTAAATTTTTTTTTAATGTGTTTGTTAACAGATAAAATGTAAGATATTGATGCGATGAAAAGCCCCATATTTTCCGGGAAGGTCACACCCAATTTCAGGATACTTGGCGACCATATCGTAGGTCCCTTATTTATCGACGGAAACCTTACTGCGGAATCGTACTTGAACATGCTGGAAACCCTCATCCATCCGTTAATAGTTGAGATTGCTGAAAATAATCCAAACGAATTTGACATGGATATCCTATTCCAGCAAGATGGCGCTCGTCCGCATTTTAGCAGACAAGTTCGCAATTATCTCTATGCAACGTATCCTCGACGATGGATTGGCCGTCGTGGTCCAACAGAATGGCCTCCGCGATCCCCTGACCTGACTCCGTTGGACTTTTTTTGTGGGGTATCTTAAATCGAAAGTTGTCCAAACAGAACCCGATTCCCGTTTGGATTTACGGCGTAAAATAACAGAGGCTTGTACAAATATCGAAGTTGAAACTTTGCAGAAAGTACGGGAAGAAATATTAAATAGGTTTTCTTATTGCCAAGAAGTTCAAGGAGCACACTTTGAACATTTATTAAAATAGTATTACTATTAAGTTCTTGTTTATAAAATAAGTTTTGTTGGGTTTTAGAATCTACTTCTTTTTCTTCAATGGTGAACATTTCGAAAACATACCTTTTTTGCTTTATTTTTTAGTTGTTTCCATAAAATTGTTATTTTCAATCATCTGTCATTTTTTCTGGATGAATATTTTGAAACTCAAGGATCAGACGCAGAATTAAAATACCTTTCAAATAAAGTGTCACTCGATCCCCATTACCATTTAAAGAAATGGTTCAAAATGGCGCCTAGCCGCATTTTACGACCGCACTGTATAAAAATCTAATGCTGCAACCCACCATACACAAATCCCCAAGTCGGCCTTAACAACAGTGGTATCTCATCGACTAAAGCCTTCTCTGATATTTCTATAGCTCGAGTTCAAAGTTAAGCTATGAGTTCATCATGCTGTTATCTTGGAGCCGAGGAGAAGCACGTGGCAGACAACAGTTCCGGTGCCCAGCAATGGGGAAGTAGTCTGTTGAGAAGTTACAGACGGCGGTGATATAATAATGTGTAACTATTGTGTTACTGTGTACTGTTTTAAAATATACTTACAGATTGGTTTGATGAACGGCTATACGCCTTCTTAAACTAACCAAATTGGATGTTGTTTTCTATTCTAAGAGTGATAATACAGAGTGTTTCAGAATAGCGTTCCCAAAGGGCATGTACAACTCATCAAAATAAGTGAAAAAGTCTATATAAACATATGTAGAAATATGTACACCTACGGAGTTACAGCCTTCAGAAGCTTCAAATAATTTTGTTTTACTTGAATATCTCTGGAGATAATAAAACTATTATCGCCAAATTTGGTACTTAATTACAGGTAAGTAAGACCTTAATGTTTGCAAAACACAAACCCTCTAGAAGGGGGTTTTCTAAGAGGTTGGGAGTGATTTTCATCCCCAAACTTTTCCGTCTATAAATTGAAAAAGACTGGTCCTATGAAAAAAACCAAAAACACAAATGTTTGTAACAAATTTTTCTATTACAGAAACTGTATTAAATTAAAATTTGACTACACACAAAAAAATTGCGGGTGAAAACCCCCTTCTGAAAGATTTGCGTTTTACAAATTAAGGTCTTACTTAGCTGTACTTCTGTACCAAATTTGGTTATAATAGCTCTATTAGCTCCGTATATATATTCAAGATAAACAAAATTTTTTGAAAACTTTGAATGCCTATAACTCTGTAGGGGTTACATATTTCGACCTAAATTAATATAAACTGTTTGGCTTGTTTTTAGTTCTATATACCCTTGCAGTTTCGGAACGATATTCTGCAGTCGACATCATGTACCAGCAAAACAAAGTTGCACCGATACTGTATTTCCAGATACTTTTAAATGTGGCACTTAGCTTGTACAAATGAGTTTGTGTCAACAACTGTTATCGTTGCCTATACATAGGGAGCACTGCCTGTTAGAAGCTGCCCAAAAATATAACAACGAGAACAAAAACCAGCTCACTTTTCTCATATATATTACGATAAAAATAGTAAAATTTAATTGGGGTAATATATGAATAAAAATCAATTTTGTACTACTTCCGGATTATTATTATTTTTAACGCAACACCCTGTACATTGTGATGTACTGAAATCTGGAATATTCTGCGGAGAGAGGTGGGCTTCCATTGACGTTTTCTTTTCGAATTTATTGGAAATTAATATTTTTGAAAAAGTGTTTCAAAAAACCGTTTGTTGAGTTTTCGAAGCTCCCAAGATCAACGGATATGAGGAGCACATAAGAAAAATAAATTTTTATCATAATGGGGGACTCTAAACGAGGAAATCTTTTACTTTAATTTCATATATGTTAAAATATACAAGGTGTTGTATGTAAAATAAGAAAGTTAAGATCATGTTCTATAAAACCACAGGTGACGCAAAATTTCGAACATCAAATAATTGCATTTATACCTATACTATACATACCCATTTGTTTATTGTAGAACACTGACACCTGGTATACACAAATGTTTACATATTCTATCTATATCTTCATTTCTGATCATTTAAAAATTTTGTAATTCGAAAAACAGATTTTGAGGGGCTGCAAAACATGATTATCAGTTAGTTACGTGGCATGTAAGTAACATAATTTTTATTTTTAAACAATCAACTTATATGAGCACTCGACAAAACACGTTGGTATATAAAAACATGGTTGCTTACTTTATACGTCTAAATAACAGTAAAAATATTACACAACCGCAAGAAAATAGGATGTTTTAGTTGCAAATTATGCGGCATATAGTGAATGCACATAGCGTGTTACGAGGTTCTGAAAATGTATTTACGAACTTACAATATTTCTGAAGATAAAATGGCGCATTATGTGGGGGCATATTTATTATTACGTTCGGTTCACACATTTGCATGCGGAAAGTCCTTACAATAAGCAGCGCGTAATAATGTATGACTAATAACGTATCGTTTAAACAAAAGATAACTACAAACGAATTGATAACATTCTATGCAAAGTGATAACCACAACTGAAACAATATTTGCCGGAGTTTCGATTATTTCAGGCCCATACAAACGCTGATGTAACAAAGTGGTTTCTGTACATTTATTTAAAAATGTAAACAAAATATTGAATAATGTATTATCTCCGACGTCCGTTTCTACTTCTTTAAAACGGAACAATTTGTGATCGCGAAATTTTAAATTTTTTCGATTACAGGGTATTCTTAAAATATAGAGCCATCAAATTGTCTGCAACAGTATATTTTTTTGGCGTAGAATCGGCCGCGGTAGACCATTGCATGGCCTCAAATGTGACCAGATTTAACTCCGCTCATTTTTATTTTTGAAGCCACATGAATAATATTGTTTAGGAACAAATGGTAGAAACTATAGGGAAGGTGGAAAGAAGTCGAAACTGAAGAGTGGTCATTTTCTCTAAATCGACTATTAAAGAAATTATGGCCTGTTTTAGTTCAATACTGAAGCAGCGGAAAAAAAAACGATATCAAGTGGCATTTGACACAAACTGTCTACCTGGCTATGGAAATGATATTATTGACTTGTATGTCAAACAGAAGCACTTTAGAGTTGATTTCTCCGCTTGCGCTTATTAACAGTGTTGATAATGCTTACTTTTATAACGCGACAGCACGCCGATATCCATTACATGTACGGTACATGATGGAAACTCATTAGCAGCTGCTTGAAAATATGGGTTGAGATTTCCAAATCGGCGACTACCACAGACTTCCAACGAGTGCACAACCATCTATGTGAACACAGAACTTTTCCGAAACCATCGATTGAGCGTCCAATACAGCAAGTATTACACAATGAGGACAACATCCTGCAAGAAATGGATAATAATTCCAGCACCTCTGTTCGTTGTGTATTTACACAAGTTAATGTACCACGAATGCGAGTTTGGAGATCATCAAAACGTCATGGTTTATATCCATTTCATAATCCAGCCTGTTCAAGCCCTCTTACCTACAGATTTCGCTAATCGTATGGAATGTTGCCGCAGGATCATTCAAAATGGAAACCTACGTAATAGAATTTTATTCACGGATGAGGCAACCTTTACAAGGAATATTTTAATGAACAGGAAGAACAGCCACTCTTGGGGTTTGGAGAATCCACACGAAATCACCGTGTCAAATTATCAGTATAGGTTTTCAGTGAATATCTGGTGTGGAATTATTAATAACATGCTCATTGGTCCATTCATTTTTGAGAACCATTTAACCGCAGGCAAATATTTAAATTTTCTAGAAGATCATTTGGGAAAACTGGTGGTACCAGTACGATGATGACCCTGCGCACTTTACATTACGTGTAAGACAATTTTTGATTCAACGGTTTGCAGGACGTGTAATTGGTAGAGGAGAACAGCACCCCTGGCCCCCAAGATCTCCGGACTTAACTTGTTTAGATTATTATTTGTAGGGCCATATAAAAGATATGGTATACCAAACACTATCCGAAACTGTTGAAGATTTTAGGACACGCATTTTTGAGGCAGCAGAAGTAATTCGGAATAACAATGATGTTACGTAGGGCAACCAGATCTCTCTTAAGAAGAGCCAGAATGTGTTTCGAAAGCAACGATAGCCATTTTGAACAATATTTGTAGTGAATTTAAACTAAAATAAAAATAAATATTGGCTTTCCTGAAATTGTAATTATTTAATAAATAATAATTTAACACTCTCTATTTTGAAAGCGGTTTACTTTAGGTCATAACTTTATTAGAATGTTTAATCGTTGATTGAGAACTTCTCAATCAACGGTTTAACTATATTTGGTCTAAAGACAGGAAGTAGTGACCTCACGTCGTAGGATACCCTGCATATTCCAGCAGAAGAACGAACTTGTACTTTGTTAGTAGAACTTCTTAATAAAGCATTTTTCAACATATGTTCATTAGAACTTCTTTAAGTTACTTGGTTTCCCCAACACACCCTAGAAATGTGACCCATATTTTAAGAACATTTTATATAGTAAAACTAAATTTTAGTGCTGATGAAATTTAAATGGTTATGGGGGCCAATTCTCGACTTGCGCGTCAAATTATTCATATCTGTAATAACGTTGTAGCCCCTTTAAATACAAACATACCAGTCGAAGCGTCCAATTTAATTATAAAGCCTATTTACAAGTTCAAGAGTATAGAAGAATAAAGTAAAGTGCTTCGATAACCGTTGTTTCAAGGACTGTCTGCTACTAAAACGACTTTGGGTGTATGAAAATAAATAACACATTTAAACCCGTTTTTCAGCTTCGTGTTTGGAGCTTGAATTCCCAAAGCATTTAGAAATACAATAATCAAAACAAAAATGCGGTTTAATGGGTAGCATAAATATTTATTTCTGTTAAACAGGTAGCTAAAATAAACACGTCGAATGTTCTTGCGGCTCGTGGCCTATCAAAGCTTTTTTTGTTTATTTTAAAAACTCCCAATGTATACACAAACCATTCGTAAATTATAGTATATTACAGGAAGATTCGCTGAGGCAATAATTCAATTTTTATTGGCATTTTATTGCTAAAAATTAAAATTGTTATTTTTGTTTGGCGTTTAGCCCTATAATATATTACACACAAATATTTATTCAGTAAGTAGAATTAGGGTCAAATCTAGGTAAATTAAGGTGGTACGCTACCAAAACTAATCCGCAAAAACAAAATTAATTACCATTGGGTTCAAGAAAAACTCGTAGCAAAATGAAGGAAAGCAGCCTTGACCGATAACGACAGTGTTAAATAGGCCACATCTTTACAGTCGATTAGGAAATAGTTTTTAGTCCTATTTTGGACTGTAAAGTTTTTACTAACGTGCTGTGTCTAAAATATAAAAACTTGATAACCAATTGTAATTGTAATTAAACTTCATTTGTCGAGCATTGAGCTAGAACGTAAACAAACGCTTGACAAGTGCGTTGATTTACCGGATGTGTATTTACGTAATATTCCTTGCGTTTCTAAATTAACGTTAGCGCCGTCGGAATTCTTTTTTAGAAGAATTGGTGGTTCTGTAAAGAACCGTTTTTTTAAGTAAAGGTGTTTTATGGACTTGAAGACAAGCGATAATATCTTCTCTATCCATTAACATGGATTGACGGCAGCGAGTTGAACATTTAAAATTTAATTTTTTTAATATTCCATATAAAGTCGATCTCTTAAAACTCGGGAATTGGTCATCATTGTTAACGCCAGTTAACATTTTATTTATGGTTGGTATTTCGTTCCGAAAAAGAATTCGTGAACCTACACAGAAATTTACCAAGCTAAGAAATGCAAGTTTAGAAATAAGTTTCGCATATTGTACAGAAAAATTACAGTTTGTTTAAAAATAGCACGTACCTTCTTACGAATTGTAAAAAGAACAACATCATCAATTTCATCTAAAAGTTTTTTTCTAACTCCGAGAGATTTTGGAGAAGACAAAGTTTTAGTATCCCGAAACTCCTTTAAATTTTTTTTTACTGTTGCAACACTAACACCCACTGTTTTAGCAATAAATTGTACAATGTCAGTCAGTAAAATCTCAGTATTTTCTTAATTTTACTATTAATTGTTTTTCATTTAAAGTAGTAGGACGCCCCCTACGATTACACGTTTCTGGAACAACTTGTTCCATTTTAGGAAAATAAGCACCAGACTGTACAAACGCTCCGAAAACCGATAAACACTGCTCAAAAAGCACACAAACTTAACCCGGTAATGACGAGTGCACAGTAAAGGTTTTGAGCGTAAATTACTCCTTAAGTAATGAGGCATTAGCGTTATCTAGCGTAGACCAACCACAGCGCGCGCTCGGGTGAGTCAAACACGTGCGTTTGTTTACGTTCTAGCTCAATGCTCAACAAACGAAGTGTAGTTCTACTGACTATTACCTACTCCACCGATTTTGTTAGAATGTTAAAATAACAATAATTTCTAACTAAGAATATAATTTACACAGTATAGCCCACAATATTTTCAATAAAGGTTAGACGCGGAAAACCAAACGTGCGTCTTTACTTAAGCCGTATAGTTTATTATTATCTACAGTTATTTAATAGTTATCAAAGTTTCACTTTATTTGCTACAGTTAATATTTAGTCTAAAACGCGTACTAACGCGTGTTCATTAAATATGGTACCGTTGGCTCTTAACAGTTGCAGCGTAAATTAGGGACCAAGTTACGCAACCCGTTTAATAGAAAGTTTATGGGCTTGCCTAACTTACGTTTTGCTATTACGCTGCAGCAGTTAAGAAAGAACACGCGTTTAACCGGGCATAGCCTACTCCAAACAGTCAATTTCTTAAAACTACAGGAATTACGATTTTCCTATAAATTTCTTAGGGTCTTTCATATCTAATAGAAGACGGCATTTGAATTGTTTATTTTACCTTTATAGATTATTACTAAACAATTTCCCACAGGCTGGGGTTAGCTATCACTGCATTGGAAGTTTCGTTCCATATATAATATTCATTATAAATAAAGGTGTCTGTAAATCGACGCTCGGATACAATTAAATAATACGACCAATATGCATTATTTTAAATCTATCTTTAATTAGTTAGGATGTTTCATATCTAGTAGAAGCCCCCGTTTGAATTGCTTAACAAAACCATTGTGGTTGATTAATAAACTCTCCAAAGGCTGGGTTTAGCTCTCACCGCATTGAAAGTTTTGTTCCATATCTAAAAAAATACAGTATTCATTCTAAATCAAAAACTTCCTAAACCGACGCCCGGATACACTTTTAGCGTTGGTTGCACTAAATCAATACGTACTGTGCGTATGACAAAAGATACGAGTATACAACGGTACCACTAAATAATAACAACGAAATATCGCGGAACCAAGAAACGATCGGCTTCTCCCTAGTAGTGTCGGTGAAAAAGTGAACTTGGAGTCTTGGTACTCTATGGGGTGTCTTGGCAACCCTCTAGCATTCCCAGCGGATGTGACATCATGGGAAAATCTGGTTGCTATAGTAACGACATTCCGTAGGTCCGAGGAATTTGCGGACACGGTCATGACATTCTTGGAACTTATCGCTACACACTAAATAATACTACACTAATTCGCATTCTTTTTACTCTATCCAGTGAGATATATACGTTTATACCCTATAGAATCCGTCAAGATTTATCAAGCAATTCAAACTCCAATGGAAACGTATGCATTCTCCTCGGATATTAGGTGATGCATTTACAACTAAATAATTATGGCAACTGAATTATTTTGACAGTTATAGCAAATGGCTTAAGTAAAGCTATACGCTTTGTTTTCCGCATCTAACTAGAACTATAAATTGCATATCACTTTAATTTTAGGTGTATATATAGGGTGTATCAGAAATAGGTACAAATATTTAAACTACTAATAGATTGGCTCAAGTAGAATTCAGTGGTACTATTCATTTTTCAAAAAGCATTAAGTTTATTTTTTTGAATTAAAAAATAAAATAAAATTATGTTTGAGAACTGCTGCTAATACATAAAAAATGAATTTAAGCTGTAGAAGGTTATTACCTAATTGTAAAGTAAATCCAAAGTGGTAAACACGTAAAAACTTGTCTGGCTTGTGATAACAACAGACTGAACAGAAATTGACCTACCTAATAGTATTGGTTTGTGGCATGTGATACGAAATTTTTGTGCACTTCTATCTTACTCTCCTTTGCATAACATGTCTTTGAACTCAATTTTTTGTTATTATCCTGCGGTACTCAAACAATTTTGAGTCAAATTTCCAAGTATTATTTTCTCATATCTTAAGGGTCCCATTGCCAAAGAAATGTTTTTTCTAGTTTGTATATATTGTAATCTACCATGCGGATTTAATATTTATACCTATTTCTGAAACACCCTGTATATTGCAAACAATAACTACAAAAACAATTTTTAGTAATTAAAGTTTACAAGCCAGAGTGGTGACTATTTGATAAACATTTGTTTTGTAGCCCTTTTTAAGCTTCTGCCAATTTAAAATAAACAATGTGTTAAACGATCAAAAAACTATTCATCCCACTATTAAAATATGGCATAAGCAAATTCGGCATACCAAATAGAACAGAGTCCAATAATTTTATAATAGAATACTAAATATTGTGCACTTTTAACATATAATGGAGAATACGGTTTTAAATCAATACATTTGTTTGTCGGAATAATTCATCGGACCAGTATTAAAAATTCAGCAACAATATGGATAATGTTTTGTAATAAATCCAGAACAATTGTTCATTATTTATACAACTCTCAAATAATCATAAGTGTTATCTAACTGAAACAGTATTACATATTTGCAATTAAACAAATTTATTGGAAAAATAAGCTTGCGTTTTAAATTTTCTCAACTAAGTAGTTTAAAAGCCTCGTTCAGAATTTTGTTTAAAATTTTTGTAGTGTTGATATTTTACATTACAACCTTTTACGATTTCTTGATAACTTAGATTATTTTACAACTCGCATACTGTTTAGTTATTTAATACTACTTAGGTATTGGAATTTTACTGTACATTATTATTTTTAAAATTAAACAAACGGTTTAACTGACATACGTCCAATATTTTGTAATTTCAAAAAACTATTATTTAAAACTTAGCAGTAGGAGAATAGATTTTATTATAAAATCAGGAGTAAAAGTAGAAAAAATGTCTTGACGGACGCAATTGGCCGAGGGCTTTAAAAAATTAAACACAATACGCTTGTGATTTACACGTTGGTGTCGTGTGCAACGGACCAGTGTTGACCGTGCTTCTATCTCCCGCCGGGCGCTATCCATCTTCGGACGGGTATATAAGGAGCACAGTTTTCAGTGAGAAAGCGACCGAGGAAGTCGGCTCAGCAGTAGAGCGTTTACCTTTCATTGGCGAAATCTTGGGCTTGAACTCCCGGGCCGTCTGTCCTGACTCGGGTTTTTCGCGGTTTTCCTGGGTCATATAGGTACATGCTGGGACAGTATCATCCACGAAATTCAATTATCTAATTTTCCTGGTCTTTCCTATCCTTACATAACCATTACTGGCTGAAGAAGGGCTTAGGGTTTCGTTAGGGAACCATACTGACCCCTATAGCGGCCCGCCCCCTTGTGGGGAATGAATCGACGTTGATTTTCCTTTCCTTCCAGTGCGAAATCATTTATTGTTAATTTTGGTTTCATTTTTGTTTTGTAATGAATTGTTCTGAAATATATTTTTTTGTTTCCTGGTGATTTTAAACCGAAACTTAGTTCCGTTTCTAAATCTTTTACCGGAACGGTGTTCCCAATAGTTCCGGCTTACTTTCACCCCTGTATAAAATAGAAAAAAGCTGCTTTTTTATTCCATCCGCACGCCACTGCAATCCAGCTTTTCAATAAAAGTACGCATTTTACATTTCACAAATATTATACGCTTACCAAAATCCAAATCCAATGGAAAATATCTACCACAGCCGCCGATATTTAAATCTTCGGAAATATGAACGAATATAAAGAGGTATTAGAAATTCCCTACAATTTTACGGTGTCTCAGCAATCCATTAATTTATGGCATACACTTCCGAAACACTCGGTATTTATAATATGCTGTTATTGGTAAAATGTTTTTGAGTCTAAAGTGTAAGGCAAACATATGCACAAACAGACCCGTTGTTGTTTCCCCCGTCTCATCGCATAACCCCCAATCACTTCCACTTCACCGGTCCATTTCGGTCCTGCCCATTGGACCAGATATTGAAGCAAATAATTTGGATATTTCACGATGTGTTGTATTTAATTTATGCAAACTCTTATGGCCAGTTTACAGTTGCAATTTGTTTTTACGTAGTTAATAAATTGACTTACGAACAGTTATTTTTTGAAATTTAAATATAATTGCCGAAGGGCAATCATCAATTCATTACCATTTTTCGCACCCTATTCAAAACATTTCTTTTAAAAATCAGCCATACAATTCATTGCTCAAACGCTCTTTCTATCCCCTAAAAAGTAAACATTTCTATGTTATTTCCCCAGGGTAGCGTACTGGGACCCACTCTATACCAGATATTTACCAACGGCTCATCATGCAACGAAAATGCAGTGACAGCAACAATCGCAGACGACACTGCGTTACTGGTTTCTCACTCAGACGCTAAACAAGTATCGGCTATCCTACAAAGTTGTCTCGATAATATTCAAAAATGGTTGAACAAGTGGCATATAAAAATCAACGAAAATAAATCCACAGCAATCACGTTTGCGACTAAACAAAATTCCGCCCCTCCGGTCACACTAAACGGTATACAAATCCGAATCAAAGAAGAGGCTAAATATCTGGGTATGTACTTTGATAGGCGACTAACATGGAGAACTCACATTACAAAAAAGAGAAAGGAACTAAACCTAAAAGTGAAGATGTACTGGCTCCTAGGGCGAAAATCTAAGTTATCACTATACAACAAAGTGTTAGTGTATAAGACAGTGTTAGTTCCAGTGTGGGCATACGGAATTCATCTATGGGGTTGTGCGAAAACCTCGAACATCGAAATATTACAAAGGTTCCAGAGCAAAACTCTTCGCGTTATAGCCTACGCAGAGTGACCTCAAAATTCCATGGGTCAGAGAGGAAGTCAAAAGACATACAACAAACTATGTAAACGGAATAAATAACCACCTAAATGTGAATGTAGTCGATTTACTAGACAATATTAATAATATTCGAAGATTAAATAGACTTAAAATGCTAAACCTTACTAACTAATATGTAGTATATTAGTAACCACATGGTAATCGCCACGGGCGTAACTCCCTCCTCTTGTCAATGTTAGTATTAGAACACATTTGTTTGTTAACCATTTGGATAGTTGTAAATGCGCAGTTAATTTAATTTAAAAAAATTATGTAGTCGTATATTATATGCATTGCCTTTTACACTGGCTTCAGTTCGCTTTCGAGCATCAGGTAAATAGGTGGCCCTAATTGTCAGAAGGAACAGGGAAACTATTATAATGGTTTATGAATGTAAAAAATTCCACTTAATTATAGATTTCCAAATCGGTTAAACTGTCAATATACAGGGTGTCCCAACTAAAACGATCCGCCTTAACTAACTTTGTAAATGTCAAATTTGGGAAAATCGGCGAAACAGATCAACAATCGTATGAAGGACATCTACTATGTAAGTCCCTAAATCATTCCCCAACTCCCACCATCATCAAACCCAAAATTTTAAATGCCAAGGGGTGTCGAGTAATAGATCACTTGAAAGATTTTTCTGCTCTTTGCACAAGTTGGAATTTTTTGCAATTCTGTCTATTCGTTTTTGTGAAATGACATTTTACGTATGGGAACTGTTAAACTAAAAATTTCAAATCTTTTTCAGGATATTTTACTGAATGTTTAAAATGGCCGCCACTATTCTCTGTACAATAAACAATAAAATACGTAACATAGCAACCAACAAAATAATACAATGTATGTTTCTAAACTCTATTAGTTTCTAAGACATGTCAAGAATTATCAAAGGTGACTTCCTGTAAAAAATCTGAATTGTTTACATTTTAGATAAGACGGCAGTAACAAAACAAATTCTCGGGAGTGTCATAATTATTATAATAATATACAAAATTGTTGTAAAAATCGAATTTACTGTTGTATGGAAGTTGGTGGTGGTCACTTTGAAGGTTTAATCAAATATCCTGAGCTTTTTTTGAAATTTTTTGTATTAAAATTTCCCTTAAACCAATCGACAAAAAAAATTTTTTTTTTATTATAATAATATGCTTAATTTACAACTAGCCCTATGGCCAACAAGCAAATGTGATGTGATACTTAATACTAAACTAAATTACATTGACATGAGGAGGGAGTGACGCCCACTGGCGATTCCCTGATATACTAAAATAACAATTATTATTCAGGTCTAACGTTTTAAGTCTTTTTAATCTACGAGTCGTATTGGCATTGTCTAGTAAGTTGAGCACTAACACATTAGAGTGATTATGTATTCGTTTGACATAAGAGGTTGTACGTCTTTTGATTTCTTCACTGATCCATGGAATTTTTAGATCCTCATGGAGTGTTTTATTGCTAATGAACCATTCAGCGTTGGTCATTGCACGAAGAGTTTTGCTTTGAAATCTTTGTAGGATTTCAATATTGGATGTTTTTGCACTTCCCCATAGATGTATGCCGCACGCCCACACTGGGACCAAAACTGTCTTGTACACTAGCACTTTATTTTCTAGCGATAACTTGGAGTTTTTCCCTATGAGCCAGTACATCTTTTTCATCATTGCGTCCAGTTGCTTTCTTTTTTTTGTGATATGGGTTTTCCATGTTAAACGCCTGTCTAGGTTTATGCCGAGGTATTTTACTTCATCTTTGGTGGGAATTGGTATACCATTTAGTGTAACTGGAGGAGTAGAATTTTGTTTCGTCGTAAACGTGAGAGCTGTAGATTTATTTTCATTTATTTGTATTCGCCACCTATGTAGCCATTTTTGTATGTTGTCCAGACTACTTTGTAGTATTGCCGATGCTTGTGTTGGATCCGGGTGAGAAACTAATATCGCGGTATCATCCGCAAAAGTGGCCGTCGTTGTATTATCATTGTGTGGTAGGTCAGCTGTGAATATCTGGTATAGGGTTGGTCCTAGAACGCTGCCCTGAGGAACGCCTGCCTTTATTGGGTATAGATCAGACTGGCTTTCGCCGTGCTTGACCTGATAATACCTCTCATTGAGATATGAGTTAAATAGAAGGTAGTACTGGTGTGGCAGGGATTGTTTGATTTTGTATAGTAGGCCAGTATGCCAGACACGGTCGAAGGCCTGGCTGACATCAAGGAATACCGCAGCACAATATCTTCGTTCTTCAAGGTCCTTCTCTATTATACATCTACAACTCTATGTATCTGTTCTAGAGCAGAATGTTCCTGGCGAAACCCAAATTGATGTTGTGGGATAAGTGCTTCTTGTTCAATTATGGGTGCCATTCTCTTTAATATTAATCTCTCTAATACTTTTGAAAGTATTGGTAGCAGTGTTATCGGCCTATAAGAAGTAACTTCATGTTCAGGTTTGCCCGGTTTCAATATTAGTATTATTTGACCAAATTTCCATAGCATTGGAAAGTACTGCAGTCTTAAGACTGCATTGAAGATTTGTAACATGCACATTATAGCTTTGTGGGGCAGTTCCTTCAGTAGTTTGGCAGTGATTAGGTCGTACCCGGGCGCTTTTTTGTTGTTTAAGTGTGTGATTACAGTTTTAATTTCTTCAGGGGTGAAGGATTGTATTGGTGGGCTTAACTGTAAAGGAGCTTGTAGGTAGTCTGTAATTTCTTGTTCCTCTTCAGTGGTAGTAGCTGTAGGATACGGTTTGAATATTGTTAAGTGTTCCGCAAAAAGTATTGCTTTCTCCTCTTCTGTTCTTGCCCAGGAGCGGTCGACCTTTCTAATTGGTGGAATAGGAGTAGAGGCGTTTTTTAATTTCTTTGTCGCCTTCCAAAGCGTATAATTGCTGTTTGCAGAAGGGGATAGAGTGCTAACATATTCATTAAATGTTTCATTTTTCCATTCCCTTAATGCTATTTTTAGCTCTCTGGTTAATCTATTTAGGTTATTTTTGTCTATAGGGTTCCTTGTTTGCTGCCATTTTCGTCTGGCTCTTCTTTTAACAGCAATTTTGGTTTTAATGTAAAGTGGGTAGTTTTCAATAACTTCTGATTTTTCCTGGCCCGACGGCGTTGAGTAGCAGGCTGCATTTTGTATGTTTTTTGTTAGTTGGTCTACTGCATTGTCGAGTTCATCTTCTGTTTTCAACGAGACTTTAATTGTTGTAGCATCCGTTAAGTACTCCCTGAACAGGTCCCAGTTTGTATGATTATTATGAAGGGAAGGAAGCTTTTGCTTTGTAATAATAGAAGTGCTGATGGTGACGATTATAGCTGAATGATCTGAAAGAAGTTCAAAGGATGTTTCTACTTTACAGTATCTTGGAGATAGTCCTTTGGTAACATAAAAAATCTACAGCATCGTCAAAATTTTAACAAAAATTTCAGATTGTTCAAAGACAAAATCGTTTGAAATGAAGTATCACTTGACAGCTTGTCATTTAAAATTTTGAGGTTACTGGTGGTGGAGGCTAGAGGAATGAAATAAGTAAAATTTGATTATTTACAAAATTATTCAGAGCGGATTGTTTTAGTTGGGGCAGCCTGTATTCGGAGAAATATCCTTTTCCTACGCCGAAGCCAACACTTTTCCTGTTTAAAATTTCAATCAAAGAATGTAGTACTGCGAATTATAATAATTTATTCCCAATGAAACTGAAAACTGTAGAAGTAATAATGAAAAGCTGCAAAGTTGTATTGACAATAAATGTTGAATCCCCCAGATGAGTCCTTGTAGCATAAATAATTTGTAGAAAGCAAACGAAGTATTATTACAAAACAACCATCACAATCCCCACGGATACAGAGCAAGCTGGAAGCTCATCTTGTCATTTATGCAAGATGTCATCCATTATTCAAAATACCTACCACTTTAACAAATCGACGTGCTGAATCTGCTTTTACTCATGCTTATGGGAGGTTTGACATTATATTATTCATAAGGTGCGGGAATCTGACATGTAGTTAAAGCTTGTTCCAGATAATAAGCACTACCATTTTTCCCTTAAATACCAAAACTTAAAAAATACTGCCCTTCAAAAATTATTTCCAATGTAGCATCTAAAGCAAACTCTGAACAAGACTTCTAATTGGTTGCACCGGTAGTTTAATAATAATTAAATTGCTTTGTCGATTTTTAGGCCCTGAGGGGAGACTGATAGACAGATTACTGCTGAAATTAACACTCGGATGAAGGATTTGCTAAAGAATACAAAACAAAGGGTAAATTCTAGAACGAATTCAAAGAAGCGAGAATATGAATATTGAGAAATTAAATTGTACTGCGCTTTTCTTTACTTTACACGTCAATTATTTAGAAAGCACAATTACATTTAATTGTCGATGAGGATCTTGTTTACGTTCCAGTTATTTTAAAAGCGCCCGTAATTAACAAGCTTCGAAATGAAAAGTGGCAAGTAGGATAAATTAAAATCTAAATTTAAAACAAAGTAACATGCATTTATTGAGAAAATTAAATGAAACTGTTCTCAAATCACCTCCAGGGACGAAGTTCACTTCCCAGACATTATTAGTCATACAAAATCGAATAAGGATATGGGCGAACAATAAAGATTGAAATGTATCTACAAACAATATTTTATTGCTTACTTAACTGCATTGATATAATCAGAAGCTAGAGCATTTCTAATTTTTCATTTCTGTTGATGGGAACGGAGATTACACAGATTGTTTTTAAATTCAGGATTTTATTTGCTCAATTATTGTTAATTATATATAATAGTAAAAGTAAGAGTTTTAGGCAAATAAAGTAAAATAACGAGTTTAAGACTAAAAAACATTACTTTTTTATGCAACATCCTGTATTATCAGCTAATCCGATTGTGTGACATTGTCAACTTAAAGAATTGCAATACAACCATCAACCTAAAGTTAATGATAAACGAGATATTTGCATGTAAAATAACGCGTCTAATGAAAAATACGAGATATATTTTTAGGGTAATTAGATTGTAGGATAGTTGGCCTTTATAAAATTATAACACAACTGTTAACTGAAAAATTTAAGTTTAAAAGGACATGACACTGTTTCATATTATTTTACGGAACACCCAGTATTATTCAACTAATCCGATTGTATGGCATTGTCTCTTTAAACAATTGCAATACAACTGTCAACTTCAGGTTAATAGTAAACGAGATATTTGCATGTAAAATAACGCGTGTAATGGAAAATAGAAGATATATTTTTAGGGTAATTAGATTGTAGGATATATTTTACGGAACACCCAGTATTATTCAACTAATCAGATTGTATGCCATTGTCTCTTTAAACAATTGCTATACAACTGTCAACCTCAGGTTAATAATAAATGAGATATTTGCATGTAAAATAACGCGTCTAATGGAAAATACGAGATATATTTTTAGGGTAATTGGATTGTAGGATAGTTGGCCTTTATAAAATTATAACACAACTGTTAACTGAAAACTTTAAGTTTAAAAGGAAATGACACTGTTTTATGTTATTTTACGGAACACCCAGTATTATTCAACTAATCCGATTGTATGGCATTGTCTCTTTAAACAATTGC